>JAODUO010000335.1:100000-122500 GCA_025642075.2 Ridgeia piscesae
ATATGTGTTATATATATATATATATTATATATATATATATATATGTATATGTATATTATAGATACATATATATATATATATATATATATATATATATATATATATATATACGTTTATGTATATTTATATAGATATATGTGTTCTGTGTTTAGTACTGTGTATTATTTACACAGGACTATATAATTGTATCAGTAGATTATGAAGATTATGAGTGTATTGTGTACAGACGTGTCTATAGTCCTCCGGCTGGTCCGGTCTTACGAGATGAGAACACATCGCCTACGACGACATTCCGTCACCTTGCAACGGACATATACAACCGTAAACTTCTGATCGTCTCTTTATAGCTGGGTCGTATCAGCGACGTTCATTCATCCGACAAAGCACCAGAACTGTAGGCGGATGCAAGCCACATAGCATGTACAACACGTGACGCCCTGACATATGGCGGTTGACAATGGGCGGGTCGCAACAAACGCCGTCGTTTGATCGTTTGTTGTCCGTCCACTTACCGTGCACGGCAGTGACATAGGCGCTATGCCGGTCGTGGGACATGTAGACTGGGCGGACTGACGTGTCACACACGACACACGACATTCCGCCGTCCCAGCATAACGCTTTTGTGTCTTGTGGATTTATGTCAACCCGTCTATACACAGGACGTATGTGTGTGCGTAGTGTATGGGTACTTCTGGACGGCAAACCCTTTTGTTTCAAGTTACAGAAGAACAGGGTAGCGGAAGTTGCGTTTTGTTTATATTATGACCACCATATACCTGTGTTATGCTGCGTGGGAACTTGATAGAGACAACATTTAAAAGGAAACCCCAATAGGCTGGAATAGTCAAGAAGACACCTGTCACTAGGTTTTGCTGTTTCTTGAGATTTTCCCCCAATGTCACCAGTCATTGTCACGAACGTCGTGCATTCAACTCATGTCGTTTTGTCTCGTGTTACTCTGATATAATATTAATTTTAGTCAATTTTTGTGTACAACTAGCTTAATTTTGTATGTATTAATTTGCGTGCTGGTCATTGCAACCTTAAAATTATACAATAAATGTTGTTGACTTCAATAACTTCTTATGTATTCTGTTCATAATTGTCGACAACAACTTGCCACGCCTGTCGTGTCGACATAGCCCAGGCAAGGATACCCACACATGCACGCAAGCACGCACGCACACACGCATGCACACACAGACACACAGACACACAGAGACAGACAGACACACACAGACACAACACAGACACACACAGACACACACACACACACACACACACACACACACACACACACACACACACACACACACACACACACACACACACACACACACACACACACACACACACACACACACACACACACACACACACACACACACACACACACACACACACACACACACACACACACACACACACACACACACACACACACACACACACACACACACACACACACACACACACACACACACACACACACACACACACTTATTACATTATTAAAATACACGGCTTCAAAACACTTATCATGCGTATTTTTCGCATGTACGTGACACATGTTTTGTAATGTCTCTAGGCCAGGAAACTTTAAAGCACTGCTGTCAATCTCATGTCGGAAGTGGGTGTCATCGTTGTCAGTTATTTGTCCTGCTAGTGCCGTGTCATCGGCATGGGAAGGCCAGAGAAGTTTAAGCACTCTTCAGTTAAAGATGTGTGCATACTTGTAGAAGTAACACCACTCAACGGATGCACATGATAACAGTGTGTGTGTGTGTGTGTGTGTGTGTGTGTGTGTGTGTGTGTGTGTGTGTGTGTGTGTGTGTGGTGTGTGTGTGTGTGTGTGTGGTGTGCGTGTGTGTGTGCGTGCGGTGCGTGCGTGTGCGTGCGTGCGTGCGTGCGTGCCTGCCTGCCTGCCTGCCAGCCAGCCAGCCAGCCAGCCAGCCAGCCAGCCTGCCTGCCTGCCTGCCTGCCTGCCTGCCTGCCTGCCTGCCTGCCTGCCTGCCTGCCTGCCTGCCTGCCTGCCTGCCTGCCTGCCTGCCTGCCTGCCTGCCTGCCTGCCTGCCTGCCTGCCTGCCTGCCTGCCTGCCTGCCTGCCTGCCTGCCTGCCTGCCTGCCTGCCTGCCTGCCTGCCTGCCTGCCTGCCTGCCTGCCTGCCTGCCTGCCTGCCTGCCTGCCTGCCTGCCTGCCTGCCTGCCTGCCTGCCTGCCTGCCTGCCTGCCTGCCTGCCTGCCTGCCTGCCTGCCTGCCTGCCTGCCTGCCTGCCTGCCTGCCTGCCTGCCTGCTTGCCTATATGTATATGTGTGTGCAATGTGTGTGTTTTGGGAACATATGTCGTGAAAGTAGATAAACACCAGCAGATCTGCGAAAAGCGTCACTTTGACGACACAGATCATCCATCTACGATGAAAAGTCGACTCGTTAATTATGGAAACTGACCATCTCCACTGTACATTGCTCCAATTCACTCAGCTGTATAAATGAGTACCTGACTATAGACAGTGGTGGATATATGTACGAGCAGCCTTTGCGCATTAATTGTAGCATATGGCTGGATGCTTCCCAGAGAAGCCGAGATGGTGTCTGAGTGAACAGGTCTGTCAGGGAAGTAAAGTGTAAAGCGCTTTCAACGATCCTGAGGACTGGATACTGCGCTATATAAGAACCGGCTTTTTTACGTTGATTAACCGGCCCATGACGGCTTTCAGGATGATGACAGATATTCTAAAAGACGAACCTAAGACATACGTTTTGAAATTCATGTTTTCATAGTTTAAATAGAGAGTAATATTTGTATGTATCCTATTGACCGTGTATACTGTATAGTCGGCCTTGCAAAGTGCCAAGGACACAATATGACGCGGTGTCGCCACCTAGTGAATGCCCATTGCACTACATATGTGACATAACACCAAGTGCAGGGTTGTTGTATGTAGCTATGATACGCACTGCAGATGCTGCTACTGCTAGCGACTGCGATGCATGGTGCATCATCTACTAGACCTAGTGGATGATGATTATTCCATAAATGTACCACTTATGCTAGGTCAACTAGGTCTTCAAAACCACCGTAAGGTTTATGGTAATTTTCCCTTACAAAACTCTGTCAGTATTTCATAGGTATTCTAAATGTGTTTTTGTTACAGGTATTACCACTACTGCTACTACTACTACTGCTATTACTACTACTGCTACTGCTACTGCTACTGCTACTGCTACTGCTACTGACTACTGACTACTGCTACTATACTGCTACTGCTACTGATACTGCTACTGCTACTGCTACTGCTACTGCTACTGCTACTGCTACTGCTACTGCACTACTACTACTGCTACTACTACTACTACTACTACTACTACTACTACTACTACTACTACTACTACTACTACTACTACTACTACTACTACTGCTACTACTATTACTGCTACTACTACAACTACAACTACTATTACTAAATCAACAACAGCAACAACAACTACTACTAAAATTAATAATAATAATAATAAGGCTATCTAGGATGCAGTGTTCTTGGAAGCCCAGCTCAGCGTAGCACGAAGATCATGTTGGTCAGTCCAAAATTCGATTAGCTTAATAAAACGAAACAGTGACTCACCAATAATACTCACCAGTAATAGTCCCTACGAATATGACAATAAGATATATGCCTGTATGGCCTGATGCATTTAGCCCACTCGGACATCCCTCAACAGGGAGATGATGACACGGACTGGCACATTCGAGGAGCAGTATTTGTAGACGATGTCGTTTGAAGAATAGTTGATCAGACACTTAACAACGTCAACTTATAATGTGAGAAGACTGTCGAAGTACACGTAGCCCATCACAATAAACAACAGAAAAGGGTAGTGTGTAGCACTTCTACTTATATAATTTCCAGTGGTAGCAAGTAATGTAATAAAGATTTATTTGCCATGTTCAACATGCAAGGACATTTTATATTAAATAGAAATGTGTTCTGGCGTTGAGTCACGTAGTGTCTATACACAATAAAATGAAATATAACAAATAAATAATATATATATATATTTATATTTTAATAATATTATTTAAAATAATAAATAAATATATATATTATTATATTATTATATTTATTATTATTTATATAATATTCTAATGATAAATAAATTATTTTATTTTAATAAAAAAATATACTGCATGTTTAAAGATGGAAATAAATCTATTTAAAACATAATTATGCTAAGCTAATAAATATAGAAATATATATAAAATACTCCTTAATATGATAACTTATCTATTTAGTATGTATAATGTTAAGCTAATAAATAAATAAATATTATTATAATATGTATAAAATGTCATTTACAATAAAAAATTATTAAACATTTAATAATATTTAAAAGTGAATGCTTCCAAATTAGATTAAAACGTTATTAAAAATATGTTTTAAATTATTATATTAAGCTAAGATTTCACAATAAATGAAGATTTGCTGTTCATCGATCCGCTAATTGAGAACACGTACACATAAACAAATCGGATAATGGCAATGAATAATGTTCAATCCCAACACACGACCAACGATAGCATTTCACTCTGAGAGTGTTCGCGTTGATCCTGACTGTGTATTGGCTGCCACCATTAGGGGAACGTTACGGACCCAACTAGAGGAATATGACATCGTCTTCAGTCCAGCGTTCCAAGGGTACAATGGTGCCGCGGGGCCTTTCCAAGCTGTTGTCAATATGTGGTATGCCCATCCTCCTCAATGCAAAGGTCGTGTTCCACAATATTCACGGGACAAGCTAGACGAACTCCAACAGACATTCAATGACCTTGAGAGGAAGGGGGTGTTCGTCAAACCAGAAGATGTCGGCGCCATGGCTGAATATTTGAATCCTTCATTCCATGCGCTGTAGGTTTCATATTAGTCACTGCCTTCGCTGACGTGGGCAGGTACAGCAAGCCACAACCTTTCCTCCTTCCCGATGTAGATTCTACGATTCGCAACATTGCCAAATGGGAGTACATTGTTATCACGGATCTGACAAACGCATTTTATCAGGTTCGTTTGTCCCGTCAATCCATGAAACATTGTAGGGTCGCGACGTCGTTTTGTGGAGTGCGTGTGTATGCCAGATCTGCTATGGACATGCCAGGATCAGAAACCGCCCTTGAAGAACTCATATGTTGTTGCATCCTGGTGATCTGCTCGAAGAAGGCGTTGTTGTCAAGATTGCAGACGATCTATACTGCGGAGGTGACACGCCTTCTGGGCTTCTTGTTAACTGGGAGAGGCTCATCGAGGCTCTTGATAAATGTGCGTTGAGCTTGTCAGCATCCAAGACGGTCATTTGTCGTAGAACTGCCACAATAGTGGGTTGGGCATGATGCCTAGGCACGATTTCAGCGAGTCCTCACCGCATCTCTACACTTGCAACAGTTTCCTGCCAGACCAAGGTACGCGGAATGCGGACCTTCCTTGGCGCATGCAAGGTGTTATCAAGAGTCATCCCTGGATGTTCCCACATCTTGTCACGTCTCGAAGATGTCGTCGCCGGTCCCGAATCACAAGAGAATATTGATTATTCAGACGAACTACATGAAGCATTCCAACAAGCCCAGACCAAATTGTCGTCTAATCGCACAGTAGTTCTCCCACGACCTAACGATCAGCTGTGGATTGTCACTGGTGCATGGTGTGGTGAAGTCTCACTGCATTGTCTCTGTCTGTTGCAACGAAGCATTTCCGTCCTTACGTCATTCAGTCTAGACACAAGGTACGCATCCTGACCGACAGCAAGCCATGTGTACAAGCCTTTGAGAAGCTTTGTCGTGGAAAATTCTCAGCCAGTCCACGTGAATCAACATACCTATCTTGCGTCAGCCGGTATCAGCCAATGGCAACAGTTTGTATAAGTTGGTTGTTTGTTTCACAAGAAGGTGAGCGAAGGTAGTTAATGTCAACAGTCTGTACAGGTTGGTTGTTTGTTTCACAAGACAGTGAGCGAAGGAAGTAAATGTCAACAGTCTGTACAGGTTAGTTATTTGTTTCACAAGACGGTGACCGAAGGTATTAAATGTCAACAGTCTGTACAGGTTGGTTGTTTGTTTCACAAGACAGTGAGCGAAGGTAGTTAATGTCAACAGTCTGTACAGGTTGGTTATTTGTTTCACAAGAAGGTGAGCGAAGGTAGGTAATGTCAACAGTCTGTACAGGTTGGTTGTTTGTTTCTCAAGAAGGTGAGTGAAGGTAATTAATGTCAACAGTCTATACAGGTTGGTTGTTTGTTTCACAAGAAGGTGAGCGAAGGTAGTTAATGTCAACAGTCTGTACAGGTTGCTTATTTGTTTCACAAGACGGTGACCGAAGGTAGTTAATGTCAACAGTTTGTACTGGTTGGTTATTTGATTGACTGACAAGAGAGTGAGCGAAGGTAGTTAATGTCAACAGTTTGTACTGGTTGGTTATTTGTTTCACAAGAAGGTGAGCGAAGGTAGTTAATGTCAACAGTCTATACAGGTGTGTTGTTTGTTTCACAAGACGGCGAGCGAAGGTATTAAATGTTAACAGTCTGTACAGGTTAGTTATTTGTTTCACAAGAAGGTGAGCAAAGTATTAAATGTCAACAGTCTGTACAGGTTAGTTATTTGTTTCACAAGACGGTGACCGAAGGTATTAAATGTCAACAGTCTGTACATGTTGGTTGTTTGTTTCACAAGACAGTGAGCGAAGGTAGTAAATGTCAACAGTCTGTACAGGTTAGTTATTTGTTTCACAAGAAGGTGAGCGAAGGTATTAAATGTCAGCAGTCTGTACAGGTTAGTTATTTGTTTCACAAGACGGTGACCGAAGGTATTAAATGTCAACAGTCTGTACAGGTTGGTTGTTTGTTTCACAAGACAGTGAGCGAAGGTGGTAAAGGTCAACAGTCTGTACAGGTTGGTTATTTGTTTCACAAGAAGGTGAGCGAAGGTAGTTAATGTCAACAGTCTGTACAGGTTGGTTATTTGTTTCACAAGAAGGTGAGCGAAGGTAATAAATGTCAACAGTCTGTACAGGATGGTTATTTGTTTCACAAGACGGTGTGCGAAGATAATAAATGTCAACAGTCTGCTCGATGGATTAGGTGATTCGAAAACATATCATAATGATAATAATTCATATTGCGCTTTTTAGGTAAATATTACCAATCAAAACATATCACGTAATACAATTACGTGTATCATAGAATACAGATGCCTACATGTTCAAGATAACTTTGACAAATATGAACAGTTTGCGTATTTGTCAATATTGTGTAATTTGCTGATTGGAATAACTAGATAGATAATTTAACTGTTTCCACTAACCCCGTCACCTGTTACAACGAACCACAAGTCCGAGATTAATTAAAACAGACAAGTTCTGATAAAAGTAGCCATACCTCAAATATGCTTACACATAAACATGTGTTTAATATCTTCGGATATGGAAGACGTATACATGTAACCATGACGCCTGCATGCAATTTATTGTGATAAGTAAAAGTAGTTAAGACGTAGATGTCCCGGTCTTCCCCATTAGGAACTAAAACCATTGCACAGGTGGATACAGCTAACCACTTAGGAGTCCCCTGTGCGCGCCTGACACGATTATCGCAAAACAACTTTTGCTATATGCTATATGCTGTGCATGCCGGTATGTGTTCATACATGTGTGCGTGCAACTAGATGTAAATAATACTAAACAAGGCCTGAATGATTTCACATTGGCATTGCCGACCCTTAGCAGAAACTTTTAATTTCTTGATAACCATGTCCAATGTATTTATCATAACATTTGTTACAAGATATTGGCTGTAATATATTAATAAGTATTTAGTAACAAAAATAAAACAATTCTTGAGGGGTTCTAATACAGATTTCCTTTAATGGATGAGTGTTGGCTGGTGTCTATTTAATGTATAATATATTAATGAGTAATGAAAATGTCTGGCAGGATACTCAATTACTGAATGTGGTAAGCTATAAAACTACAACAGTGTAAAGCAATTGAAGACCCTACCTGGCTTGGGAAGCCGCTTCCTTCCCTCCACCAAATAATTCTTATCACCTTGCACCACCACTGAGGTACTGACACAATAGCAGACCTTAGCAGTTCCATCTAGCAGGGCTGGTTAGAACAAGGCAAGCGGCAAGGAAGCCAAGATCAAAAGAGGCCTGTTGTTGCTAATTGCAGCTGGGTCCACCTTGGTGAGAGGTGACAACTGACTACTTGTTAGTGGATATTAGCTTATCTGGTATGCTCAGTGTTGGCATGGTGAATGACTACAGTGACTTCCAACATAATTATTTTTGTCTGACTGAAAAGGTGGTTTGTTGAATTTCAAGTAAGTAATGGTTAAAAAAGACAAGGTGAATATAAAATATAACTAGCCATATATAAATTCGGACACCCAATTAAAATTAAATTAGTCAATAAAATAATGAAATTTAGTTAATAAAATTAATTAAATAAAATCAATATAAGGATTAGTAATTTGTTATTATTCCATGCTATCTGTTCAATCTGTTATAGGCTGCAGGCTGACTTTTGAAAAATTACTGCGGGCCGAACTGCGGGGCGAGTTGCGGGCCAAGTTACTGCGGGGCGGGGCGGTGCGGGCTGTGGGCCAAGTTACTGCGGGGCGGGCTGCGGGCTATGATCTGGCAAAATTTGCGGTGCGGGCTGACTGGGGGCCTAGTTACTGCGGGCGGGCTGCGGGCCAGGAGATGACCAATATGCGGGGCGGTGCGGGCTGCGGGTTGGATTGTAATTTGCGGGCTCAGATTTCCAGCCCGCGCAGGGCCTTTATATTTAATATATATATATATATACATATACATATATATACATGTGTGTGTCATACATAACTAAACTGTACACGTCTCAGTTGACTTACCGTGAGATTACTCACGTCGTGCTGCGGTTGAGCCGTGCCGCGCTGTGCAGCGTGCTGTGACGAGTGGGCGCTGGCCGGCGACAGCGAGTGATGCTCGAACGTTTCACGTCGCCACTCGATCTAGTCAGGTGAGGTATGTGGGACGGTGAGAGGCCGTCACTCACACGCCGAGACAGTGTCACCGCTCGAAGGGGAAGGAGTCACTGTATCAGTGAGTCCAACACCAACATGTCTTTCGACGTCTCCCTGCGGAGGTCCCCCACGTCCACGCACAAGCCACGTCTCTTACTGCTGTGAGTATACGACGCAATGTGTTACAGTTAGCACTACTCGTTTACCGAGTCTGTCACACGCGTTTAACACTCTCACAAATCACACAGTTAATGATCTGCAGTGATACGGTTAAATCAAAGTTAATTAGACAATGAAACCTCGCAGTTGACCTATCCACTGTTACGTTCACGTGGGCTGGATGTAGTTTGTTCACACTGGGTGCAGGCGACACAGAGACACGTAGCCTACTTTTGGGATGAAATTTGGAAATACGTATAATGTAATTCGCGTTGTTCTCGTGTTTCGTACAGGAAATAGTAGACAGCGTTGACAACTACATTACAACGGCTGTTCTCATATTTCAGTCAGCGTCTGTCGCGTGTCCTTAAGATAAGGCTACACAAAGTAACATTTGCGTGAACTGTTCTCAATTACCGTCAGGATTTTGCAGTCACATAACGTGGCGACATCAGCTTGTTGTTTGTATCATTATCACAATGTCTGCCGATGGAAGCAAACACAACGTTCACACTGTAACCACAACGACATTTAACAACCGATGTGATTCTATAATAAGTGTATGCGTTACTCCAGTTGCGTAGATATCTACAATAAAAGGATTTACTACACGAATGTCATCGCACATGGAAGAAAGCACGCACGCACATACACCGTAGTACAAGGGCAGTAACATGATTGCTAACGTGCAAGTGAGCGAATATGCGTGCGTGCGTGCGTGCGTGCGTGGGTGCGAGCTTGTTTTCGCTGTTGTCTGCAGAAGTACAACATGAACACATTGTCATGGCATACAGCTATGTCTCAGTGAGTCACTAAGTACATACTGACTTGACATAAAGCAAGTATTTGATGCTCATTCTAGAATGTTTATGGGGAACAGGGTGATTTTATCAGGACACATTTTCCCGGTGACTTGTTCTTGTATTCTCGTGTAAAAAGACGTCCCAAACAGCATCACTCCAGATATAAACTATATCAGTTGAGTCTTCTCATGGATGGAGTATTGCTGGTAAATGCTTTACTTGTACGTCTTGATACCTCTGTCGACTTTGAGCCTGTGGTTCAGGCGAGGAATGGTCCCATCCTCCAGATGCTGACCACACCGATGACCATACATAAGTACCAGTTTTATATCTACTATTCCCTTCGGAGAGGGAAACAATGAATGCATAATCATTATTTGTACCAATGTAAGCGAATCGTGGACGGTACTTTTTGATGACCGGAACATGACATCACCGATATAGTGAAGACAGAATATAAAATATACGGCGTTTTAAGAACTCTAACAATAATCCGTAGTATGTCAGTGTAATGTCTGACACAGTGGGACTGTTTTTAAACAAGACTACGTAGTTACGTATTAACTTTGACAAGCTATATTGAATGTGTAGTCGAGGACGGCAATAGTCCAAAGCACTCGAGGGATACCTAAGGTTAAGTGGCCACTCGGGGGCCGTGGGTCCGAGCCGTACGAACGGAGTAGAGACGTGAGCTCCCTACTCCGTGTACGTCACCGAGGTGCCACCACGACGTTCCTGTTGCCGTGTTTGGTCCCCGTATAGGTAACAACTTAGTCATTTACTGACACTTCTTCAAACATTCACCTGGCGCCCTGTAGAGAATTTAAGGACACGAGTCCGCAGGTTGACACATTAAATACGACATTGTCTAAGGAGCTGTGTAAGTTGACACGAGTCCATAATCACGGCAGTCAGTGATACGCCGCGTGGTTTGTGAGTAATGAGCGCGGTTTTTATTTTACTGCTGAGATACCAGTGCACTTCCTTTATGTAGTCACACCCGACACCACTGTAAGGTGTATTACAAATAACCACATTCGACACCACAACAAGGTGTATACTACACTTACTAATATTGAACACCACTGCAAGGTGTATTACAAATAACCACATTCGACACCACAAAAAGGTGTATACTACACTTACTAATATTGAACACCACTGCAAGGTGTACTACAAATAACCACATTCGACACCACAAAAAGGTGTATACTACACTTACTAATATTGAACACCACTGCAAGGTGTATTATAAATAACCACATTCGACACCACAAAAAGGTGTATACTACACTTATTAATCATGCTGAACATCACTGCAAAGTGTGTCACAACTGGTAACAACTTACGGTTTGCATCATATAATGTATATTCCATAAAAATAGTGCATAGTTCTTCACGTCTTTACTACGGGTTTGCGATTATATTACCATTTTGGCAAGACACGTGAATTTTGTTGTCCGCTCGCGCATAGGAGATGATGGATTCATACCCAATGCATCAAATCGCCATCTTTGTTTTAAGACCTTCTAATGCATCAATAACAATGACACATGTTGAAACCTGCGGTCATCTTGCATTTGTGGCGACATTTGCTGTCGTCAAATATCTCGGCTTATCGGTGGTGGATGACCTGTGTTTAATCAAGTGTGTGTGTGTGTGTGTGTGTGTGTGTGTGTGTGTGTGTGTGTGTGTGTGTGTGTGTGTGTGTGTGTGTGTGTGTGTGTGTGTGTGTGTACACATTGTTTAAAAACTTGCTTTCAATGTCTAGTTTTATGTGGCTTCCTCATATCAGTTTTATGTGACTTTATCATATCATAATATTTATATCTATTTTAGTTGTTGTACTATTGAGTTATACTTCAGATCATGTTAAGAAAGTTATTTGTAGCAATTTTATACACGATTTGAGATATAATTTGTTATTATTTTTAAATATACGTATTACATATTTGTGTATGTTAATTAATTATCTACAATACCATATTGTAATTGCTGTAATTATAGCTTTAGATCAGAATTGGTTAGGACAGTTTCAATTTCAATAGCAAATTTTACAAGCGTTGGTAAGAACATTGAACAGAGTTGTACTTAGGTAACGAGTGTCTAAATAAAGTTATTAGTTATTTTCATTTAAGTACACCTGCTTTAAGTGAAACGATATAGACCAAACCAGCCTTATCGCTGAAGGGGCACGCATGTTGTCACACCACTTTCATCTATGACGTTAGTAGACTTGTCATGTACATTATGATACTGTGCCTAAGCCTTGGTTGACGTGTTCCTGTAATGTCAACATTTCAGCTATATATAGGGTAATGTTGTCCATTATAGTCATGTTTTGTTTCAGTAACAAAAACCAGACAACTAATGTTTATTTCGTTTTACTTGTGAGATAATGTACAATTATTATTATGTTTAGATATTAAGACACGATGGCTACTATTTATTCCAGATTATAATTTTCCTCATGATCTGCCCTACGGTTGTCAACGCTGATGACACGTCGACCGGCATAAACTCGCCAGGTAAGGAGGAAGTACGCAGCAATAACATGTAACATTTGTTTGCTCGTGTTATAGATACTGGCTACACATCGAATCTCTTTGAATAGATATATATACTGTATATATATATATATATATATATATATATATATATATATATATATATATAATATATATAATATATAATATATATATATATATATATATATATATATTAGTATATAAATGATATACATAATAATAATATATATATATATAATTGTACTTCAAAGAGATTCTATACGATATATATGTTTTTTTTTATATATATATATATATATATATATATATATATATATATGATATATCACTGGCTTTGCTATATTTTATTGTACAGCAGCAGCAGCGACAGTTGGCCAAGAAACAACGCTTGCTCCATTGCTCAGCAACATAACACAAGCGAGTGACACGGACCATGTGACTCGTTCTATATCTCAACATGTTTCGACAGAACAGACAACTGCCACGACCAGTGGCGATATGACGCAACAAGCAACTACCAATCTTGGGCAACAAACGATCAAAGTATTAGTGAATTTGACAAGTAGCGACCTTCTCCATAATGGTTCAAGATACGATGGTACAACGGAAAACATGTCCTCACCGGCAAGCATTGTTACGTCTGTCCCAGTCAGCACGACACGCACTGCAAGCCAAAGCATTGCGACGTCTACTGACGTGGCAAACAATATCACAACTCCACCATCTAACACTTCTACTGCATCTAGAACAACCACACACACAAACGGTAATACAACCACTGGTACATATCATACAAACACAACACCAGCAATGGATGATAGTACTCCATTTGAACTTCATACTAACAGAACACCCACAACAGTTAACATAAACACAATGCCCACAGTGCTTGGCAGTACGACAAACGACACAACCCATACAGACAGAACAATAATGGACAATGTGTATACATCTGTTGGCATAAACGATGCAACAACAATATTGACTTCAGATACAAACACGCCAATTGAAGTAACACAAAAGTAAGCACAACACAGGCACTAAATCTGAACACAAACCCAACAGCGACAACTGATATGACTACTGGAAAAACATCTTTCAAATAACACACCAACAAACGATGTTAATCCTACCTCTGGCATAACCCTTGCAAACGCTACATCCACAATGGACATAAATAACACAACTACAACAACACGTATCATTTCGACTACTGGCATTAACCATACTACAGCGGGTGATAATGTAACTCCCGGCATAAATCTTAACACCACACCTTCAACAGCGAACGTTAGTGATATTACAGGCGTATCCCGTACAGATATAACACCACCAATGGATATCAATGTTACCACTGGCATAAACCATAACGTCACAAGAGCAACAACGAATGTTAATACTACCGCTGGCATACCCCAAACAAACACATCGCCAACAACGGATGTCAATATGACCGCTGACGTAAAACTGACAAACATGACATCAGTAACTAATTTGAGTACCCTTACTGGTGAAAACCGTACAAACACAACACCAACAACGTATGTCAATACAATATCGGACATGCAACCTACAAACACAACGCGAATAACACAATTCAATACGACCACTGACTTAAGCCTTATAAACTCGACAGCAGACAATAATATAAGTGTAACTGCCGGTAAAACACTTACAAACACAGCATCACCAACACCAACAAGATATGTTAATATGACCACTGGCTTAGACATTAACCAAACAATACCGATAACGAATATCAGTATGACCACTGGCCTGAACCTGACACACACGACGCCAGCAACATATGCAAATATGACCACTGGCATAACATTTACGGATACAACGCCAACAACACCAAGAACGGATGTCAATGTCAATATCACTACATACACAACACCTACACCATCAACATCTAATGCCAATATGACTACGGCCATAGACATTATAAACACAACACTAACAACGCATGCCAACATGACAATGGAGATTGATTATGTAAGCAATACTTCAACAACTGATGTCAATACGCCCACTAGCACAATCCTTACAAACACAATACCAACATTGAATAGTAGTACAGCAACTGGTGTAATGCATGAATATACAACAACATTCAAGGATGATGTGAATAAATCAATAGACCGTAAAAATACAACACCAACAACGAATGTTTATATGAGCACTGGTATAGCCAACACAACTACAACACCAGCCACCGATGCTAATCTGACGACTATTGTAGCCAATGCAACTACAACAACAACAGAGAGTGTTAATCTGACCACTGATATAACCTATACAACTTACAATACCAACAACGGATGTTAATATGACCACTCGTATCACCAATACATTTACAATACCAGCACCAAATGTTAATATAACCACTGGTATGGCCAACAATATTACAACAGAAATACCAACAACAAAAGCTAATCTGACCACTGGTATAACCTACACAACTGAAATACAAACTACGAATGTTAATCTGACCACTGGTATAACACACACAACTGAAATACCAACAATGAATGTGAATCTGACCACTGGTATAACCAACACAACTGAAATACCAACAATGAATGTTAATCTGACCACTGGTATAACCAACGCAACTGAAATACCAACAATGAATGTTAATCTGACCACTGGTATAACCAACACAACTGAAATACCAACAATGAATGTTAATCTGACCACTGGTATAACCAACACAACTGAAATACCAACAATGAATGTTAATCTGACCACTGGTATAACCAACACAACTGAAATACCAACAATGAATTTTAATCTAACCACTGGTATAACCAACATAACTGAAATACCAACAATGAATTTTAATTTGACCACTGGTATAACCAACACAACTGAAATACCAACAATGAATGTTAATCTGACCACTGGTATAAACAACGCAACTGAACTACCAACAATGAATTTTAATCTCACCACTGGCATAACCAACATAACTGAAATACCAACAATGAATGTTAATCTGACCATTGGTATAACCAACACAACTGAAATACCAACAATGAATTTTAATCTGCCCACTGGTATAACCAAAACAACTGAAATACCAACAATGAATTTTAATCTCACCACTGGCATAACCAACATAACTGAAATACCAACAATGAATGTTAATCTGACCATTGGTATAACCAACACAACTCAAATACCAACAATGAATGTTAATCTGACCACTGGTATAAACAACATAACTGAAATACCAACAATGAATTTTAATCTGACCATTGGTATAACCAACACAACTGAAATACCAACAATGAATTTTAATCTGACCATTGGTATAACCAACATAACTGAAATACCAACAATGAATTTTAATCTGACCACTGGTATAACCAACACAACTGAAATACCAACAATGAATTTTAATCTGACCACTGGTATAACCAACACAACTGAAATACCAACAATGAATGTTAATCTGACCACTGGTATAACCAACACAACTGAAATACCAACAAAATGTTAATCTGACCACTGGTATAAACAACGCAACTAAAACTACCAACTACGAATTTTAATCTGACCACTGGTAAAACCCAACATAACTGAAATACCAACAATGAATGTTAATCTGACCACTGGTATAACCAACACAACTGAAATACCAACAATGAATGTTAATCTGACCACTGGTATAACCAACACAACTGAAATACCAACAATGAATGTTAATCTGACCACTGGTATAACCAACACAACTGAAATACCAACAATGAATTTTAATCTGACCACTGGTATAACCAACATAACTGAAATACCAACAATGAATTTTAATCTGACCACTGGTATAACCAACACAACTGAAATACCAACAATGAATTTTAATCTGACCACTGGTATAACCAACATAACTGAAATACCAACAATAAATTTTTAAATTTCTGACCACTGGTATAACCAACACAACTGAAATACCAACAATGAATGTTAATCTGACCACTGGTATAAACAACGCAACTGAACTACCAACAATGAATTTTAATCTGACCACTGGTATAACCAACATAACTGAAATACCAACAATGAATTTTAATCTGACCATTGGTAAAACCCAAAACACAACTGAAATACCAACAATGAATTTTAATCTGACCACTGGTAAAACCCAAAACACAACTGAAATACCAACAATGAATTTTAATCTGACCACTGGTATAACCAACATAACTGAAATACCAACAATGAATTTTAATTTGACCACTGGTATAACCAACACAACTGAAATACCAACAATGAATGTTAATCTGACCACTGGTAAAAACCAACGCAACTAAAACTACCAACAATGAATTTTAATCTGACCACTGGTAAAAACCAACATAACTAAAACTACCAACAATGAATGTTAATCTGACCACTGGTATAACCAACACAACTGAAATACCAACAATGAATGTTAATCTGACCACTGGTAAAAACCCAACGCAACTAAAACTACCAACAATGAATTTTAATCTGACCACTGGTATAACCAACATAACTGAAATACCAACAATGAATGTTAATCTGACCACTGGTATAATCAACACAACTGAAATACCAACAATGAATGTTAATCTGAACCACTGGTATAACCAACACAACTGAAATACCAACAATGAATGTTAATCTGACCACTGGTATAACCAACACAACTGAAATACCAACAATGAATTTTAATCTAACCACTGGTATAACCAACATAACTGAAATACCAACAATGAATTTTAATTTGACCACTGGTATAACCAACACAACTGAAATACCAACAATGAATGTTAATCTGACCACTGGTAAAAACCAACATAACTGAAATACCAACAATGAATTTTAATCTGACCATTGGTATAACCAACACAACTGAAATACCAACAATGAATGTTAATCTAAACCACTGGTAAAAACCAACACAACTGAAATACCAACAATGAATTTTAATCTGACCACTGGTATAACCAACACAACTGAAATACCAACAATGAATGTTAATCTGACCACTGGTAAAACCCAAAACACAACTGAAATACCAACAATGAATTTTAATCTAACCACTGGTAAAACCCAAAACACAACTGAAATACCAACAATGAATTTTAATCTGACCACTGGTATAACCAACATAACTGAAATACCAACAATGAATTTTAATTTGACCACTGGTAAAACCCAAAACACAACTGAAATACCAACAATGAATGTTAATCTGACCACTGGTAAAAACCAACACAACTGAACTACCAACAATGAATTTTAATCTGACCACTGGTATAACCAACATAACTGAAATACCAACAATGAATGTTAATCTGACCACTGGTATAACCAACACAACTGAAATACCAACAATGAATTTTAATCTGACCACTGGTATAACCAACATAACTGAAATACCAACAATGAATGTTAATCTAAACCACTGGTATAACCAACATAACTGAAATACCAACAATGAATTTTAATCTGACCACTGGTATAACCAACACAACTGAAATACCAACAATGAATTTTAATCTAAACCACTGGTAAAAACCAACGCAACTGAACTACCAACAATGAATTTTAATCTGACCACTGGTAAAACCAACACAACTGAAACTACCAACAATGAATGTTAATCTGACCACTGGTATAACCAACATAACTGAAATACCAACAATGAATGTTAATCTGAACACTGGTATAACCAACACAACTGAAATACCAACAATGAATTTTAATCTGACCATTGGTATAACCAACGCAACTGAAATATCAACAATTAATGTTAATCTGAACACTGGTATAACCAACACAACTGACATACCAACAACGAATGTTAATATGCCCACTGGTATAACTCATACAACTCCAACACCCACAACGAATGTCAATACCACGGCTGAATTCACCCAAACAAAAACAGAGCCAACAATGGGTGTCAACGCGACAACTGAAATACCTGATACAAAAACGACACCTTCACCACGTCATAACATGACAGCTTCCACAACACACACAAATGTCGCACCAACAAATTATACATTTACGGCTACAGATGCGAACACAACGTTAACAACCGAGACCGTAACGGCCACACATACGCCACATATGGACACAACAAGTCGCAGTCTTCCGAACATTAGCTCAACACTAAAGTCTACTGCTGCTGCCGAAGATGCAACAAAGTTGTCAAATACCTCGTCCACTGGGCTACCACCATACGTTTCCCAGGCAACCACCGAGTCAATTGTTCGTGAAGTCACTGTGAACACAACCAGCAGTGTTCGGACAATGTATCCTTTCGTACGCAAGAAACGTAGGCTACTAACATGCATTACACGTCATGCAAACGTCACGTTAGTGTTATTGGCAAATAACTGTCCACGCGGGCCGTTAATGTTATTCGACAGCTAATCTCGCCTAGCGGCCACATATCTTGGGTTTTCCCTGTTACATAATTGTTATATAATGTCAAAATTATGAATATGTTTTACTATTTAGTCTTTGTAAACAACATGCACGACCAACGTTTTCAGCTTGTTTATGTTCCGTGTGCATGTTTCATGAAGATTGCCCCGTTGAGTGTAGAATGCGAGACAGGGGCAAATTCCACACACCTTTCACTTGGTAATTCAATGACATAGAAAACCATAATACTGCAAATTACTTGAGATTAGATCTTCACACCCACAAGCCTGGCCTGTTTGTAAGCAAACACAAATACACAATCAAACTCACTTTAGTAGTGCGTGAACACTTGAATATAGGCTTAAACATACAAACCAAATCAAACAAGTTAAACACTGAAAGAAGTGATCACTAAATCGGTTGCACCTCTGAGTGTTTTAATTACCAGATTTATGACGTATACAAATGCTGTTATATTATTATTATTATTATATTATTATATATATATATATATATATATATTTTTAAATATATATATATATATATATATATATATATATATATATATATATATATATATATATATATATATATATATATATAATATATGTGACATTATGTAACAATAAACTTATTATTTTTATTATTATTTTCCTGCATGCAGAGTCAACATAACATAAAACAACACATTTCGTTACTGTGCCGTTACGATAACTACCATCTAATATTCAGGATTTATGTAGTTGTTGTAATGGAAATATGAATGACAAAACGTCCATTGTTTTAAGTACTTGACGACCTCGTAGCCCGGGTCACGTGACGTCGCCGGCGGTGGGGACGGGACAGCCCGTAAATGTCACACACGAACCCTTCACGCCGACGAGTGCAGGTAGATGACACGTTTGTATATGTTCAGTGTCATGTCTTGTCATCAGCTGTTGAGATAAATTGTCTTTGGCAAAGAGAACGTGTCACGTACATAACTTGAATGTCTTAAAACAAAACATTACACTTCACAGCTGTTTTGACTGTGGGAACCACACAGTTGAATGCAGATCCTGGTGATATGTCCACATGCAGGTCTCGACTTCTGTCTTTTATTTCTTGTCGCCGTTTCTGTTCGATCTCCTGCGGGCGGATCAGTGTCATGTGTGACTCGGGAAGAGGCGAGTCGCAGCCGAATATTCCCAAGTGTCGTTGGGGGTGGAGCATAACTCCGGCCTTCCCCTCTGGACATCGTTTCTGGTGCTTTCCTTTGCCAACGTGGTGAACGGCAATCGATCTCTAGTTAACATAAGAAGGACATCTGTGGTACACGAACGTCTGCCTTGCGGACCGAGTGACCAAGCCGTTGTAGGTGTGTGAGATGGGTGTGGATCTGCGTTCACGTGAAATTGCATTTCACCAGCAACATTCGGCGCGATGTCTTCTATAGCGAAGTGATGCAGGCTCGTGGAACTGCACTAACTGTCTGATGTGACGTCGATACGGAGTTCGTGCATCACGTCAACGCACCAATGTCGACAGTACGACGGCACAAGTTAATGTCATGCTCAAGGGTACACTGCATTCAATCCAAAGGCGCTTTGTTGACCTTCCCAGATACGGAATGTCTCCATAATATTTAATGGGACGTTACCAATGCTGATGTCTGATGTCACGTGGTTGTTCCAGGCTTAAGTTGAAGCTGTACTTCTGGTTTTTTGTTGTTGTTAGACCTATATTGAATCTAAATCGGCGATCTGGTTTAGTAAAACATGCAGTAATTTCCGTTATATCAACTGAACAATCGTGTGCGAAAGGCACAGTCAACTACAAACAGCAAGTCAGGTATAAGAGCTCTGAGATTATGTTTTTGGCTTTCAGCCACTGTAAAGTAACGTGTATTCCAAGCGGTATTAATAATATTCTACAACTAATATTTCACTACATAATTTTATATTTTTTTAAGTAAACAAATTGTATCTAAATATTATTACTGTTGATCACTAAGACTGCAGTGAACGTAATATTATTACTGTTGATCACTAAGACTGCAGTGAACGTAATATTATTACTGTTGATCACTAAGACTGCAGTGAACGTGAAATTGTACTTGACCTAATATACTTGTATCTGGAATGTTGGGGATGGGACTTCATCAAATATACTTTCAAGAGCCCGTTGTGCGTATGTGTACTTTCTACATTCTAATTCGAATAAACGTAAATATAACAAGCCATTACGTAGTTGTATATAGCTTAGAGTAGTACGAAATGACTGCTGGACACTGGCCACATTGCAGTGTGTCCGGGCGGCTGGTTCGGCCGTCACTGCACACAACAGTGCAACTGCCTCGACGCCAACGAAGCGTGCAATGGAACAACAGGACACTGTGTGTCCGGCTGCCCGTCTGGCCACCACGGGCCTGGCTGTAACGAAGGTAAGGTGGCAGTTGGTGGAAGGTAAATGGACGAATACATATATGGACGGGTAAACACGTGACGGCTGGATTGGATGGGTAAGATGGCTGTCGGGCGGTCGGGCGGTCGGGCGGTCGGGCGGGCGGTCGGCGGTCGGTCGGTCGGGCGGTCGGTCGGTCGGCGGTCGGGTCGGTCGGGCGGTCGGGTCGGTCGGTCGGTCGGACGGACGGACGGACGGACGGACGGACGGACGGACGGACGGACGGACGGACGGACGGACGGACGGACGGACGGACGGACGGACGGACGGACGGACGACGGACGGACGACGGACGGACGGACGGACGAGACGGACGGACGGACGGACGGACGGACGGACAGACGGACGGACGGACGGACGGACGGACGACGGACGGACGGACGGACGGACGGACGGACGGACGGACGGACGGACGGACGACGGACGGACGGACGGACGGACGGACGGACGGACGGACGGACGGACGGACGGACGGACGGACGGACGGACGGACGGACGGACGGACGGACGGACGGACGGACGGACGGACGGACGGACGGACGGACGGACGGACGGACGGACGGACGGACGGACGGACGAGGACGGACGGACGGACGGACGACGACGGACGGACGGACGGACGGACGGACGACGACGGACGGACGGACGGACGGACGGACGGACGGACGGACGGACGGACGGACGGACGGACGGACGGACGGACGGACGGACGGACGGACGGACGGACGGACGGACGGACGGACGGACGGACGGACGGACGGACGGACGGACTCTGTGGGACAGCTGATAGGTCCAAATTGGTGGGAGTAATGATCGATCAATTTTTTCGTGCTTGAATGCGTGCGTGGATGCGGGCTTGGTTGAGAATGCTATGCTCTTCATAGGACTACCTAAACTACCACATGCACGTTTTCTTTAAGTCGAGGCGCCCACACCAATGCTGCATCCCGCCATCATACCCCTGGCGGCGAGTCTGGGAGTGGTCATGATCGTGTTTGTCTTCATCCTCGTTCTCAACATCCTCATAGTGCGCAGACGGGCTCGCAACAGGAAGATTGAGAGCGTCTACGAACTCTCACAATTGGTTAGTAGGCCTATTTCGCTATTTAATCATA
>JAODUO010000335.1:125000-127500 GCA_025642075.2 Ridgeia piscesae
TGGCAAAATAATGAAAATGGCGAGATGTTGGTGATTTTGTGCATTTAACAACATGATCATCGGAGGCAGGCTTCCGCATCGCAGGATTCATAGGCAACCGGGGTATCACCAGACCACAGAATAGAAAATCAAAAGATCATATCTGCTAGGACGAAAGTTCAGAAGATCAATGCAGGATGGAGAGGCAGAGAGGGGCAGATGCAGCCCCAGACCACCATCTAGTGCTGGCCAGAATGAAGATGAAGCTAAAGAAGAGAGAAGTCAAGAGGAGCACCAGAACGCAGACAACGTGGACTTCCTAAAGGACAGGTACAAGAGACCTTCCGACTTACAGTCAGAAACAAATATGAAGCCCTACAAGATCTTCTTTTACGAAGGAAACATGGACATAGACACAAAAATCAACAGATCAGGAGATGTGGACCAGCACATCAGCGAAGTTCTGGGAAAGAAGAAATACAACAAAAAGACTGGGTTTCTGAGACACTTTCAACAAAGTGCAAGTGAGGAAGGAAAAGAAAGGTGAATTAACAAAAGCCGAAAAGAGAGCAGAAAAGCAAAGCCCCCGGGAAAAGACACAGAGGCAAACAGAGAGTCAGAACAGCGTAAAACAGACAAGGCAAAATTCATTGAAGACCCAGGGCCAAGGAAGCAGAGGATGATCAGCCAAAAACAAAAAAATGTAGAAAAACAAGAAAATTACAGGAAAGTACAAGCGTAAGACAGACCATCAAAGATGAATGCAATTATTTCAGTGAGAAGACCAGTTGAAGAGATGGAGGGAACATTTTGAAGAACTGCTAAACCGGCCACCACCCCAGAACCCTCCAGACATCACACCAGCTGAAGAAGTTCTCCAGATAAACTGGAAAGACCAAGTAAGGCAGAGATTGAGAAAGCCATCCATCACATGAAGAGAGGGAAAGCTTCAGGCCCAGACAAAATTCCTGCCGAGGCAATCAAGGCTGACATAGAGACCTCCACAGAGATACTGCATGATCTATTGGGGAAGATATGGGGCAGAAGAAATACCAACTGAATGGAAAGAAGGATACCTCGTGAAGCTCCCAAAGAAAGGAGATATGCAAGATTGTAATAACTACAGAGGGATAATGCTCCTATCAGTACCCGGAAAGGTCCTCAACAGAGTCATCTTGGACAGACTGAAGACAGGGGTGGATGCCAAGCTCAGAGACCACCAAGCTGGCTTCCGCAAAGACAGATCATGCACCGACCAAATAGCAACACTGCGAATCATTGTTGAACAATCCATGGAATGGGACTCATCCCTGTACATAAACTTTTAGACTACGAAAGGCATTTGATAGCCTCGACAGAGATACACTGTGAAGCTTCTACAGCACTACGGGATACCGAATAAACTTATATCTCTGATAAGAAATAGTTACGAAGATATGGCATGCAGGGTCATTCATGCAGGACAACTTACAGACTCCTTCATGGTGAAGACAGGAGTGAGGCAAGGATGTCTTCTGTCACCATTCTTATTCCTGCTCGCCATAGACTGGATCATGAAAAAAACTACAAAATATAGAAGAAATGGGATCCAGTGGACACCTTTGGAGCCAGTTGGAGGACCTGGACTTTGCGGATGACCTCGCTCTCCTCTCACACAGCCATCAACAAATGCAAGAAAAACAGAGCTACTAAACACAGTGTCAACACAGCTAGGACTCAACATCAACAGAAGCAAGACAAGGATTATGAAAGCCAACACAAAGAACAACAACCCCATTACAATGAACGGAGAGCCACTGGAAGAGACAGACTCATTCACATACCTGGGCAGTACAATCAACAAACATGGAGGCACAGCAGAAGACATCAAAGCAAGGATACAGAAAGCAAGAGTTGCATTCATCATGTTGAGAAAAATTTGAGAGCAAAACAAATTAAAACTAACACCCAAAATGAGAATATTCAATTCAAATGTCAAGGCAGTTTTACTCTATGGATCGGAGACATGGCGAAGTACAAGAAGACACTAAAAAGAATACAGACCTTCATCAACAAATGCCTGCGTAGAATCCTACACCTGAAGTGGACAGACAAGATATCCAACACTACACTCTGGAAAATGACCAAGCAACTACCCATAGAAAATGAAATAAAGAAAAGAAAAATGAGGTGGATAGGACAACACCGGAAACCACCAAACACCATCACCCGTCAAGCCATCACATGGAACCCCCCAGGGAAGAGACGAAGAGGTAGGCCACGAAACACCTGGCAAAGAGACACAGAAAAAGAAACGAAGGAGATGGGATACACCAGGAGAGAAATGGAGAAGATGGCCACGGACAGAAAACGGTGGCGTTCCTTGGTCGATGGCCTATGCTCCCAGCGAGCAATCACGCATAAGTAAGTAAAGTAAAGTAAATGTTGCTTTATGTAGGACGTGACCATTTTGCTTTCAAAAAACATCTTTCGTCATAACTTCTTGGACTACAGATCTTGTTTGTTTGCATAGTAATGCGGT
>JAODUO010000335.1:132500-267500 GCA_025642075.2 Ridgeia piscesae
GTACTGCCAACATGTTAAAACAGAGAGTTCAGTAATTATTTATGCATGTTTGTTTGTTACTAATTTGACAACAAGTTATTGCAGCACGACTCCAACTACTGTTTCATATGTGATGACGTGTGTTGTGCAGACGACAGTGAACCTTGGTGACGACCCGCACCAGAAAGAGGGTGACATGGCGCGTCATCATTACAGCGACGCGACGTCATCAGACGGACAGACTGTCACCAATACGGTGGACTCGAGTGACATCTAAGTCAGAGGACATCTCTTGACATAGTGTTGTGTGATAATTGTGAATACAGATCGTAAGATTTATTAGCAGTCGCCGCCATGTTTAACGTGCGCCTATTGATTGATGCAATCGTGTTCATGAAACACGTACATTTTACATGTCTCTTACAGAAGCATGTCTGATCCTTCAATGTGTATCACTAATGTGTGTATAGCAGTTTAGGACAGTTTGGAACGTTGGTGATACTATGGGGGCTGTAAAGGTTGAATAGTTTAAATATGTATGTAATATTAGGAGAAACGCACACAACATTGTGTGTTAGTTCAACGGACTACTTATAAAAATAACATTTGGAGGTTTCTAACAAAAACATAAAACGTGATGAGGAGGACACAAACAACGCAACGTGTACTACTTTGTAAGTGCATCATCTTAAGCACACCTGGTAAATAAGACACACATGCTGTATGTTTTGTTATTTTTTGTTCGCATTGCACAGTCGTGGTTTCGCTTATTTTTATACATAAGATATATATTTATAATTGTGTTTGTGAGTTTTATTTTTTAACATACTTGATTTTCAAACTTGATTTCTAACCGATAAGGTAACTTGGAATGTTACGACATTCGACTTTTTCAGTCGGCCATATTAATTAGAAATGTTAAGAAAACGGTGAAAACGGATGAAGCTGAGTTGGCTGAAACGGTAACAATTAATACTGGATGTTATTATTTCAACAGCGATCATGAATTAATGTTAATTAATAATTAATAACTCAGACATATTTAGACTGTGTACGTTGTCTTGTTGACGAAACTAATGCCTCTAGTCCACACGAACCACCTTTCTCAGTCTCCGTTGTGACCAAGGCTCTGATGCGTTGTTAGTCAAAAGGTTGCAGCACACTGCGTCACAAACCTCCTCCAATACATCAGTATTGATGATTGTAATCAGGTTGTCTAGCATGCGTGTTCGTCATTATTCACAATCAGTTTGTGCAATGTTGAACTTTAGACCATGTTCTGCTGTCGTGAATATATTCGCCTGTTCTTGTATATTACTGTAGAGGCTAGGTTATTCTCTCGCATCACCTGTATAGGTCACATATTCAAGGATTAAGGAAACTTGCCATCTGCTTCCCCTATTTCTACCTCTGGTTAGTTCGGTCTTTAGTCGTTAAATAAGCGGGGAAACATGGAGAGTCAATTAATCCTTGCTTCATTCTAAATTTGATTCTGACCTCGCCTGTCACTGTTCCGATCTTTTGTTCCAAGATCTACCACAATGGAACATTTGATCAATGCAAAGTTAGCCTTTTCTTTGCAGTTAACCTTTGTTGCTGATATTGTCTTCATTAAGGTACCGGGGAGCATAGTACGTTTCAGTGCTAACATAGTCTCGCTTAATCGACTGTCGCTCGTCTGCGTAACTTCACCGAGAAGTGGAGGGGCTGGAAAGTGCTGCCACCTCACGGAGTCTGATTAATCTATGACAATGGTTACCTAAAACAGTTGTTTTTGTACATAATATGTAATGTGCAAGCCATGAGTGCCATCGTTGTATTGCCGTGAGAAAATTCATAGTATGAAAGGAAGGTTTGTAATGTTATTGTTTGACATACTTTTGCGAGATCGTCTGGTGAGGGGTTGTGCTTCGGCAATTTTGAATGGATGGTTTTAATAAAGTTTATAATAGAATAATGCAACTGTCTTGTTATAGGTTTAAATACATTGTCCAAATAGTCTACACGAATGTACCGAGTTAATGTACGAATAGTAAACTGAGTATTGTACAATCTAAAAAAGTACTTATTTACACCAACCCGTTGCCGGGAATCTGGATGTTTGCGAACTTATCGACTTGGTCATTAGTGTTAGGGTAACTATTATTTCTGACTAAGATACACGACCAAACTTGGCTTTCACCAAGCAACATGTGCAAAGGAATAGCACGGATGTTAGAATGTGTGAAGAGATGAATAAACATGGACGACAAGGATCCGTGTACGGTATCGCCATCAGAACAGGAGCAACAAGAACGAACGTGAGTTTCCGGTTCAAATTAATACGGGAAACAACGTCAGAGTGAACGAAATTATTTTTAATATGTAGAAGGTTCATCAGTTAACATCGGTTTGAAGCGAGGGGGTGCCCTAGCTTAATCGTTTGCTGTTTATCCTGTTGGTGGACCTATTTAGCAAGAACAAGGATAGGAAGGAACTTGACGTAAGCAGACGATCTGGCCACAACAGGAGTGAGCGACGAGGAACTGCAGGAGGTGTTGGAGGGTTGAAGGGGTTTTCAAGAAGCATAGACTGAGAATGGGTGTGCAAAAGACAGATATCATGTCGGATGAATATCAGGGAGCGGCGATGAACACAGGCTGGCTGTGAAGGAGATCAAGAAATTGGATGGTTTGAGGAACGATTATGAAGGACGGACATACAGGAGTAGAGCGGCAACGCCAGGTGAAAGCGAAAGCGACTGCTTGGGGACAAGTGGATCACAGGATCTCGTGATTAACACAACGCATTCAAAAACACAGAAATGGAAAGTCTTTTGAGCACGTGTTACAGCTTGAACAGAGTGATATTGACACAACAACAACAACAACAACAACAACAACAACAACAGCATAAGCTGCAACGAGAAATCACAAAAAGAAAGAGGTTGTGCTAAATATATTGAATATCGTGAAACAAGAAGATGGCATGAAGTATAACATAAAGGGAAGACTGATGAGAACAACTATGAAATGGACTGATCAGGGTTGGGTTTGGGCTATGTGAATTATGACAGAGGACGTTATGGGAATCCGAATAAAACTTAATATGCAGAAAGAAAACAGTTTATATCGAGCACAGTCTATATGTGTTTAACATAGAAACGTGGGTGGTTATTATTGTTCTGTATTGCATTTTCTTACATGAATTAATTTAGATTTCGTGTGTGTGTGTGTGTGTGTGTGTGTGTGTGTGTGTGTGTGTGTGTGTGTGTGTGTGTGTGTGTGTGTGTGTGTGTGTGTGTGTGTGTGTGTGTGTGTGTGTGTGTGTGTGTGTGTGTGTGTGTGTGTGTGTGTGTGTGTGTGTGTGTGTGGGGTATGCGTGCGTGCGTGCGTGCGTGCGGGTGTGTTGTGTACGTTAATGTGTGTGTTATATATATACTGTGTATATTTTGACATGTATTATATATATATATATATATATATATATAATACATGTCCAAAATATACATATAATATACATTTCTATATATATATATATATATATATATATATATATATGTATATATATATATATATATATATATATATATATATATATATATATATATATATATATATATATATATATATATTATATATATATATTATATTATTTCTTATATATATATTTATATATATA
Organism: Ridgeia piscesae; assembly: GCA_025642075.2. NCBI lineage: Eukaryota > Metazoa > Annelida > Polychaeta > Sabellida > Siboglinidae > Ridgeia > Ridgeia piscesae. The sequence continues at coordinate 136,140 of JAODUO010000335.1, forward strand.
TGATGTGTGTATGTGTGTACGTGTGTATTATGTAGGTTTATTGTGTGTGCATGAGCATGTGTGCGTGTGCGTGCATGTTTATGTGTGTGTGTGCGTTTTATGTACGTTAATTTGTGTATATACATGTGTGACATTGTGTGTGTATTATGTAGGTGTATTGTGTGTGCATGTGTGTGTATGTGTGTGTGTGTGTGTGTGTGTGTGTGTGTGTGTGTGTGTGTGTGTGTGTGTGTGTGTGTGTGTGTGTGTGTGTGTGTGTGTGTGTGTGTGTGTGTGTGTGTGTGTGTGTGTGTGTGTGTGTGTGTGTGTGTGTGTGTGTGTGTGTGTGTGTGTGTGTGTGTGTGTGTGTGTGTGTGTGTGTGTGTGTTATGTCCGTGTATTGTGTGAGAATGTGTGTGCGTGTGTGTACGGGTATGGTGCCTGTATATACTATCGCACTGCACTTTCAATATATACTGTGTACGGAACACACCGATAACGTAATATCAACGAAATTTATTATGATAAGGAACAATCCATGTTTCAAGAGGTATATTTGCAACTCAGAGGTGGACTTGCTTACATGTATGAGTAATAATATCCAGATTTTTAGTATGCAATATCGCTAACATGCATACAGTTTGCTTAGCAATCATATATGTTTCTCAACCAGACGAAAATAGTCGAGTGCTTCATTTTTAGTACGTTGATCAATGTTTACTTTATGATAGGTCGAATCGTTATAATATAGCAGTCGCAACACACATAAATCACAACCAAGAAAAAGAAAATGTGCTACGCGACCAGAGCTCTGCATTCTTCCTGAGAATGCAAGTCTAGTCTTCTCTTCAAACTTCACAAAGTCGCTACACAACTAACATACATTGTCACTTTCCTATCCCGGATTTGGCTACAATGTCCGCCACCACTCCGGGCTTATTTCACACCGACTCGCCAGTGGTGCGAGAACTGGTGCCTGTGGCGTGTCAACCACCGACGTACACCGCAGACGTGCAGAGATCAGCCCCGTCGACCGACACTGACAGACATGTTCTCGGTCGTGTTGTGACGCATGCATGGTCGGATACGTTTTCACATTTGGCGATATTTTAATAATGAGGGAACATTATAGATGAGTAGTAGAAGCAAGTTCGCAATACTTTTTTAAGGTCATAGAAATAGAGATGTGTTACAGTCTTTTCTACTTCTGACGGTGCATCGATCTCATGGTCAAATATAACACACGTGCCTGTATCTGAAAACGGCAAACAGAACAAAGCAGTGATAACGCAGAACTGCATGTCATAAAGCTAGTCATAGTCCTGTTCGGTAGAGGGCGCCACTGCCTGGCGTATCGCAGGTTTTGGCTGGCGTTCTGTCATATAATGTTCGTGTGCATGAAATTACGTCACTGGTGTTCTGTCGTACACATTCTTGTGCACGGGGCTACGTCACTGGTGTTCTGTTGTATATGCCCATTTGTGTGGAGCTACGTCACTTGTGTTCTGTCGTACTTGGCGGAGTATATGATGAGGCTATGTGACTATAGTGTTCAGCAATTACGTTAATGGTGTTGTTCTGTCGTATATGGCCGTCTGTATGATGCTACACCACTAGTGCTCTGTCATACATGTCCTTGTGCATGATGGAGCTACGTCACAGGTGTTCTGTTGTACATGTTCTTATATATACAGCTACGCCACAGGTGTTCTGTCGTACATGTTCTTATGTATACAGCTACGCCACAGGTGTTCTGTCGTACATGTTCTTATGTATACAGCTACGCCATAGGTGTTCTGTCGTACATGTTCTTATGTATAGAGCTATGCCACTGGTGTTCTGTCGTATAAGTACTTATGTATGGAGCTACGCCACTGGTGTTTTGTCGTACATGTTCTTATGTATGGAGCTACGCCACTGGTGTTCTATCGTACTTGTTCTTATGTATAGAGCTACGCCACTGGTGTTCTGTCGTACAAGTTCTTATGTATGTACCTACGCCACTGGTGTTCTGTCGTACATGTTCTTATGTATGGAGCTACGCCGCTGGTGTTCAATCGTACATGTTCTTAGGTATAGAGCTACGCCACTGGTGTTCTGTCGTACATGTTCTTATGATGGAGCTACGTTCATTTTGGTGTTCTGTAATAATGAGGGCTTATGTATGGAAAAGCTACCCCAAACTTTTTGGTCGTAAAAATGGTTGTTACAGTTTGGAGCTACTTCTACGGTGTTTTTGGTCAAAAAACACATTTCCCTTATCTAAAGGAAAAGAAAAAACGGCCAAAACTGCATGTTCTGTCGTACCTGTTCGGTAGATGGACCCTACGCCTGCTTGGGTTTTCTGGAGTTCTTTTCTTAAAATGTTTGGAGAATTACGTCACTGGTGTTCTGTCGTACACATTCTTGTGTATGGGGCTACGTCACTGGTGTTCTGTTGTATATGTTCTTTGTGTGGAGCTGCGTCACTTGTGTTCTGTCGTATTTGGGGGTTCTTGTGTATGGAGCTACGCCACTGGTGTTCTGTCGTAATGTTCTTATGTATGGAGCTACGCCACTGGTGTTCTGTCGTACATGTTCTTATGTTTGGAGCTACGCCACTGGTGTTCTGTCGTACATGTTCTTATGTATGCAGCTACGCCACTGGTGTTCTGTCGTACAAGTTCTTATGTATGTACCTACGCCACTGGTGTTCTGTCGTACATGTTCTTATGTATGGAGCTACGCCACTGGTGTTCTGTCGTACTTGTTCTTATGTATAGAGCTACGCCACTGGTGTTCTGTCGTAAAATGTTCTTATGTATGGAGCTACGCCATGGTGTTCTGTCGTACATGTTCTTATGTATGGAGCTACGCCACTGGTGTTCTGTCGTACATGTTCTTATGTATAGAGCTACGCCACTGGTGTTCTGTCGTACATGTTCTTATGTATGGAGCTACGCCACTGGTGTTCTGTCGTACATGTTCTTATGTATGGAGCTACGCCACTGGTGTTCTGTCGTACATGTTCTTATGTATGGAGCTACGCCACTGGTGTTCTGTCGTACATGTTCTTATGTATAGAGCTACGCCACTGGTGTTCTGTCGTACATGTTCTTATGTATGGAGCTACGCCACTGGTGTTCTGTCGTACATGTTCTTATGTTTGGAGCTACGCCACTGGTGTTCTGTCGTACATGTTCTTATGTATGGAGCTACGCCACTGGTGTTCTGTCGTACATGTTCTTATGTATGGAGCTACGCCACTGGTGTTCTGTCGTACATGTTCTTATTTTATGGAGCTACGCCACTGGTGTTCTGTCGTACAGGGTTCTTATGTATGGAGCTACGCCACTGGTGTTCTGTCGTACATGTTCTTATGTATGGAGCTACGCCACTGGTGTTCTGTCGTACATGTTCTTATGTATGGAGCTACGCCACTGGTGTTCTGTCGTACATGTTCTTATGTATGGAGCTACGCCACTGGTGTTCTGTCGTACATGTTCTTATGTATGGAGCTACGCCACTGGTGTTCTGTCGTACATGTTCTTATGTTTGGAGCTACGCCACTGGTGTTCTGTCGTACATGTTCTTATGTATGGAGCTACGCCACTGGTGTTCTGTCGTACATGTTCTTATGTTTGGAGCTACGCCACTGGTGTTCTGTCGTACAGGGTTCTTATGTATGGAGCTACGCCACTGGTGTTCTGTCGTACATGTTCTTATGTATGGAGCTACGCCACTGGTGTTCTGTCGTACATGTTCTTATGTTTGGAGCTACGCCACTGGTGTTCTGTCGTACATGTTCTTATGTATGGAGCTACGCCACTGGTGTTCTGTCGTACATGTTCTTATGTTTGGAGCTACGCCACTGGTGTTCTGTCGTACATGTTCTTATGTATGGAGCTACGCCACTGGTGTTCTGTCGTAAAATGTTCTTATGTATGGAGCTACGCCACTGGTGTTCTGTCGTACATGTTCTTATGTATGGAGCTACGCCACTGGTGTTCTGTCGTACATGTTCTTATGTATGGAGCTACGCCACTGGTGTTCTGTCGTACATGTTCTTATGTATGGAGCTACGCCACTGGTGTTCTGTCGTACATGTTCTTATGTTTGGAGCTACGCCACTGGTGTTCTGTCGTACATGTTCTTATGTATGGAGCTACGCCACTGGTGTTCTGTCGTACATGTTCTTATGTATGGAGCTACGCCACTGGTGTTCTGTCGTACATGTTCTTATGTTTGGAGCTACGCCACTGGTGTTCTGTCGTACATGTTCTTATGTTTGGAGCTACGCCACTGGTGTTCTGTCGTACAGGGTTCTTATGTATGGAGCTACGCCACTGGTGTTCTGTCGTACATGTTCTTATGTATGGAGCTACGCCACTGGTGTTCTGTCGTACATGTTCTTATGTTTGGAGCTACGCCACTGGTGTTCTGTCGTACATGTTCTTATGTATGGAGCTACGCCACTGGTGTTCTGTCGTACATGTTCTTATTTTATGAGCTACGCCACTGGTGTTCTGTCGTACAGGGTTCTTATGTATGGAGCTACGCCACTGGTGTTCTGTCGTAAAATGTTCTTATGTATGGAGCTACGCCACTGGTGTTCTGTCGTACATGTTCTTATGTATGGAGCTACGCCACTGGTGTTCTGTCGTACATGTTCTTATGTATGGAGCTACGCCACTGGTGTTCTGTCGTACATGTTCTTATGTATGGAGCTACGCCACTGGTGTTCTGTCGTACATGTTCTTATGTATGGAGCTACGCCACTGGTGTTCTGTCGTACATGTTCTTATGTATGGAGCTACGCCACTGGTGTTCTGTCGTACATGTTCTTATGTATGGAGCTACGCCACTGGTGTTCTGTCGTACATGTTCTTATGTTTGGAGCTACGCCACTGGTGTTCTGTCGTACATGTTCTTATGTATGGAGCTACGCCACTGGTGTTCTGTCGTACATGTTCTTATGTTTGGAGCTACGCCACTGGTGTTCTGTCGTACATGTTCTTATGTTTGGAGCTACGCCACTGGTGTTCTGTCGTACATGTTCTTATGTTTGGTGCTACGCCACTGGTGTTCTGTCGTACATGTTCTTATGTATGGAGCTACGCCACAGGTGTTCTATCGTACTTGTTCTTATGTATGGAGCTACGCCACTGGTGTTCTGTCGTACATGTTCTTATGTATGGAGCTACGCCACTGGTGTTCTGTCGTACATGTTCTTATGTATGGAGCTACGCCACTGGTGTTCTGTCGTACATGTTCTTATGTTTGGAGCTACGCCACTGGTGTTCTGTCGTACATGTTCTTATGTTGGAGCTACGCCACTGGTGTTCTGTCGTACATGTTCTTATGTATGGAGCTACGCCACTGGTGTTCTGTCGTACATGTTCTTATGTTTGGAGCTACGCCACTGGTGTTCTGTCGTACATGTTCTTATGTTGGAGCTACGCCACTGGTGTTCTGTCGTACATGTTCTTATGTATGGAGCTACGCCACTGGTGTTCTGTCGTACATGTTCTTATGTATGGAGCTACGCCACTGGTGTTCTGTCGTACATGTTCTTATGTATGGAGCTACGCCACTGGTGTTCTGTCGTACATGTTCTTATGTATGGAGCTACGCCACTGGTGTTCTGTCGTACATGGTCTTATGTATGGAGCTACGCCACTGGTGTTCTGTCGTACATGTTCTTATGTATGGAGCTACGCCACAGGTGTTCTGTCGTACATGTTCGTGTGTATGACGATACAGAGATACTCATTTAATCTTAAGAATAACGATAGGATAGTATAACAACATTACTCATAACATGCGGCGATATTTACAAGAATATGTGTTGATCTGATTTATGGCCCAGATATGGTTATGTATATAGACAATAGAATTGGGTCTAAAAGAAACCCACCACTGTATGATATAAATAGGAACACGTAGATGGTCGGTATGCTAAGCGTTCTATGTTCTGACATTGATGTGTATGTTGTTGTTCTTGGTGTGCACGTACCTTCACGTTTGAACGGTCTTTCACGGACATACTGGTGTGGGTCGTCACGTGGTCATCACGCGTATGCATATACGTGGCGACTATTATATACATTTGTTAAGTTTTCGTTTTTTTCGACGGAGGTTTGGAGTCGATTTGTTTGGCGTCGATTTTTGGCAGCTTTTCTGTTCTGTGTTCGTCGAGTGTCTTGGGCGCTGACATGTTCAGTCTATCGCGCTCATTCGTGTAGTCGAGCTTCGCGAGGCGTAGAGGGGTTTTCGTGAGCGCATCCTGATGACAAAATTGCTGTTGTACTGTCTTTAATTACTCGCAAATGTAGCTTTTACATTGACAATAAATGAAATTGTCTTTTACAAAACGCCTTCGATTGCCTAGGAAAGGATTTCTACGTAACATTAGTGCCGTCCATAAAATTTAATAGTTGTATGTTCAACTACTTAACCACTGGCGTTAAATTAAAATGTGATTGCAGCAGGAAGCGTTTATTGGTTAGTTTGCGTTAGCTCTTTCAGGTGCATAACACCAAAACGTTGATGTATATGTTGATATATATATATATATATATATATATATATATATATATATATATATATATATATATATATATATCATACATATTATATATATATATATATATATATATATTATATATATTTATATTTATATATATATATATAGTGTATGATATATATATATATATATATATATATATATATATATATATATATATATATATATATATATATATATATACGTGTGTCGCCCTCTTATACGACCAACGCCGCATATATGGTCATTTTGGGTTCGTAGGCGTTAAAAGTCAGAAACTAATAGAAACACGACACATATATTAGAGACGAACCCATAGCCCCTAAGTCATACTTCACCTTTGGCGACACGGCCGCGTCGAACGTTGTCGAGCTACAAATGGCGGAGAGTTTGTCGTCGTGGAAGTAGTTGAGCATCTGGCCCGTCCTCATGACGTCATGGGATCGCTTCCGCTGCGCGCCACTGGGCGGGCGCGGGGGCGCAGTGATGGGCGGGAGGTGTTGTGGGAGGGACTGGGAGAGGCACCCTGATCTCGCTCGATGTTCTCTGCTGATCCTGTTATTCATATGTCGTCGGTCGCACATTACTTGCTACACTTGTCCGTTCGGTCTATCGAGCCAACGGCATAGTTGACGAAAGCGGTGCTCGACGTTTTTGCCATCAGATCAGTTGCTTCTCTCATTCGTCCAAAATGCTTTTATCTTATTGACAACGAGGCTCACGGTTATTGAAAGTAAACACGGGTCAAGCGGGCACATGAATATGGTGAAAGACTACATTGTCACGGTCACGTGACCGGATATGATAAGCACGTTTTTTTGCGTTTTACGTCATGTTTTCTTTCATCTTTTGTTTAGACTTTTCAAGTTAGTTTACCATAAACCATTGTCGTTTTAATATTTAACCTTGATCGTTATTTAAATATATGTTATTTATATTGTACTAGAATGCGTTGTCACTCACAGTGATGACACTGAGTGTGGTTATCTTTAACCTTCAAAACAAGACACTATCCAGATCACATAATGTACGAGTACATGAGTGTATTCCAATGTTTTGTAATACACTTTCTTCATGTCAATGCAGTATCCCTACGATGTCTGAATAATATGCATTTGCTAAATTATTGTTAACCACAAAATGGGTTATTTATTTACTATGTGCCCACACCACATCAATATTTTTATTCCATAGTGGTATGTTAGTGATATGCTTCTCACGAAAGCTTTATTGGGTTTTCCTCGACTTTACGCTTTATATAAATTATTCAACACAGTACAAATACCAATTAAAGGTGTGTTACGTATTACTACACGTGCCTATCTTGGTCCCCCTACATCTACACATGGTGCTCGTCAATATTTAACTACATGACAGTTGACTTATTCAGACTTTGTCACTGCTGCACTCCGGCAAAGGCCATTGGGCAGAAAGGTGGTGTTCCTGAGCCAGAAACTAAATAACACATGTGTACAAATTAGCTAGCATAAATCATAGTAGACGTTGCATTTAATTTAAATACGAAAATATTCTAAAACAAGGATTGCGAAGCAAATATTCGCTGAGGCAGTTTTTTTTATTAAAACATAACCTTTTTCCTGAGTTCCGAATTAGGTACTCAAAACATAGAAGTTGACTAGCTTTCAATAAGATGTAACTGAAGCATTACGTCACAATGGTATCACAACGACACGACAGTCAACGAGGCAGCAACACAGACAGACACACCGACAGTCAGTCACAGCCAGCAAGTCGGCCAGCTGGCTGGCAGGCCAGGAACACTGTCAGCCCTCCCGCCCGCCCGCCCGCCCGCCAGCCCGCCCGCACGCGCACGCGCGACGCGCACGCGCACGCGCACGCGCACGCGCACGCGCACGCGCACGCGCACGCGCACGCACACGCGCACGCGCACGCGCACGAGCACGCGCACGCGCACGCACACGCACACGCACACGCACACGCACACGACACGCACCGCACACGCACACGCACACGCACACGCACACGCACACGCACAGCACACGCACACGCACACGCACACGCACACGCACACGCACACGCACACGCACACGCACACGCACACGCACACGCACACGCACACGCACACGCACACGCACACGCACACGCACACGCACACGCACACGCACACACACACACACCACACGCACACGCACACGCACACGCACACGCACACGCACACGCACACGCACACGCACACGCACACGCACACGCACACGCACACGCACACGCACACGCACACGCACACGCACACGCACACGCACACGCACACACACGCACACACACATCGACAATCAGACATTCAGACATCAGACATTCAGACATTCAGACATTCAGACATTCAGACATTCAGACATTCAGACATTCAGACATTCAGACATTCAGACATTCAGACATTCAGGCATTCAGGCAGACAGGCAGACAGGCAGACAGGCAGACAGGCAGACGGGCAGACAGTCAGACTCTACGACTGGGCGGATACACGAAGAGACATACAGACAGAGACCACCCTGCAGACATGGCCGCACAAGTGCACGGCGTTGTGTTGATGCAGACAGAGGTGGCCTCGTTGAATATCAAGAAGAATCGGGTTGTCCCGTGATCTCATCATCGATGTTGTCACAATCACGACGTCACCATGTCGTCAAGCTGAGACAGTGGTCAAGACAGCGACGACGCAGTAGCTTGCAGGTGTATGAGGTGACGACGCGAGGACACAGGACAAGCGCGACGTAACACTGACGCAAGTAGCAGTCTACAAACATACAACAGCAGAGCATGACGTCTTCCGAAGTGCCAATATTAGTACTACAGCGGCACACCAACATCTGGGGCTGTGAGTCGGATCGTCCTACGCAGAATGAAACTGTTGGATTCTAGACGAATAAAAGAAATTGGAACTTCCGTTTTTGGTAGTATTATCCACGTAGCAGTAGAAGCCGCCAATCATTAACAACCGGCCATCAGTATGCACATTTTATCCAGTATTACATATGGGTTTACACATTAATACCTGCCTATCGATGCACAATATTGGTTGATCAGTGTCAAGGGTGTGAAATAGTGTGCTTCGCGTTGTATCACTGAATTCTTTCCGGATACATGGAGTTTGTTTCAGAACAAATAGGTTTGCCGGCAATGACATGTTATGCCCTTTGTCTTATGGTCGTGTAAAGGTCATGCTCCGTAGACAACCCCAGTTACGTGTCACCTTTGTACCCTTCAATTGAAACCTAATGCCACACGTAACGTCACTGTGCAGGAACTAAAAACGCCCGGCAGTAATACTAAAGGTTTATGTTGATGTACTGTTCAAGACACAACAAAGGCGATAGTCTTTACCGAAGCCTTGCACGCGAGTGGTGGTAACAAGCGGCAATGACAACATGACATTAGACAAACCACCATGTGTGATGTATTGGTGAACTTCGCATCATTTGACGAGGCTTCGATGACGTATTTTTATGGAAGCGTGTTATAGAGTAATATAAACGATGTGACGGGAATGACAACAGTTAATATATTGTCCTCCAGATACTGGAATTGCTCGACAAGTTACTCGGAAAATACGGAGCGGATCGCAAAGGAAATTACTTTAAGCAGAAATTCTGAACCATTGTGTTTGCAACTGAGATACCCGATCCAGCAAGTCTGTAGGGGTCTATTATGAAACAGAATGTGCGTCTCGATCTGTTTTGTTTGTTTGTTTGTTTGTTTGTTTGTTTGTTTGTGTGTGTGTTTGTTTGTTTGTTTGTTTGTTTGTTTGTTTGTTTGTTTGTTTGTGTGTTTTTGTTTGTTTGTTTGTTTGTTTGTTTGTTTGTTTGTTTGTTTGTTTGTTTGTTTGTTTGTTTGTTTGTTTGTTTGTTTGTTTGTTTGTTTGTTTGTTTGTTTGTTTGTTTGTTTGTTTGTTTGTTTGTTTGTTTGTTTGTTTGTTTGTTTGTTTGCCCTCCAAGCATTTCTGCGTGCATTTCACATTTATGTGGCTGACATATTGAAGGAGAGTTAGCATCGTAACTGGCATTTTGTAACATCATGGCTGACCTTTAAAGAAATGTTACCATCGTGACTAACATTGTATGGCTGTCATGATCACGGATGTATATTGTGTTATCACCACCCAGATAGTCCCGGTGAAATATGGATCATTGGGCTTAACATTTCAAAAGGTTTTGTTGGAAGTCGGAATGGCGGATTTTTATTTGCTATATCACGTCGATGTAGCACCTCGCCAACGACCACCTGCCAGAAGCGGACACAAAAATAGTTTTATCATTAAAACAATTCCTCCGGTTGGGGGGTCACCCGTCTTTTACGGGCGGTTGGTCAGGTGAGCTGGTATAATATGGTCACTGGGTGCGCGAAAATCGCCGCCTACGCAACACGATGCTGTGTGAACAAGAACCACGCGGTCAAATAAGGGGCCGATGACCAGCCGGACTTGTGTGTCCATTCATCCACATTGTTGGTGTGATATGCTGTGTGAAAGATGTGAGGGGGTAGAGTAGGCGACCTCTTGTAGAGCGGTCACCCTTCTCTATTACACCCAAGTTACATTTTCCAGATGGAGAGACCACTCAATATGACGCAAATCGAAATAGCTGCTGCGGTCCATTCTATGTACAAACTATAAATGTTTCATAACTCGAAAACAGTCAGAAATATGAAGCTGTCGAACGAACGAACGTTTCGTGCAATACGGATGGACAGAAGGATCTGGCCGAGGTATACCGGAAACGGTTTCACTAAGTAGAAACCAAATCCTCATACGAAAGTTATCAAATTTAAATCAGTTCACGAAACTGCTAGAAATATAATACAGCATCTCCTAATTGGCAAATAGCCACAACACCATTAATGTTTACTACGACTGTTTAGGGTTACATAACCTTCGTATATCGTAATACTGCTTCATATCATATGACGAACGTTGCGTGAAATAAGACTACGGTCGTAGTCCATGTCTCGCATCGGTGTGTGCAGACTATGGCGGACCCATTTTATAGCCCATGCAAATACAAATGTCCGTTAGGTCACTCCACATATTAACAACATCTCGAGGTACTTCGCCATAGACAATAAAGCGGTCCACAACGGGGTTAAAACAACAACAATTCCGTCTTTTCACAGAGTTCGTTATACTTGTTACGTAAAATGAAATCTCTGGACTAGGACAACGGTTATTCGACGCAGAACGGACACCGACAACACATTTATACGACGTCGTAGACAACTCACCGTCGTAGTCTTGCGACCGCTTGCTCCACCACGCTGGGCCAAAGAGAAAAGACACGAGTCAGTCCTGCTGTGACAGTCGCACTCAGTAGTATACGAAGTCCTTGTTGCATTGCTACTGATCTTATGTATGATTAATTTCGCTATACAGAAGCCAGAAATAATTTCAAATGATTTGCTACGCATTATACAGTTATATCATTTACTTAAAAAGATACATTTCTTCGCTTGCTGTCACGACGATAATATAAATGCATTGCTTATTACAAGCATACGCACGATCTTCCTCGATTGACAGTATAATAGTGACAATAATGCCTATCATAATAATTATATGTTTATTGTCACGTGCGCAGTCATGTAGCCAAATGAACTGGGCGGGAACCACGTGGAGTGAGTAAAGTGTATTAATGTTCGACACAGCCGCAACAGGATTCGAGCCTAGAATCTCTCTTGTCTCTTGTCTTATGCCCCTAACACTATACGCCCAGTACGTTAATGGAGTCGGCGTTTATTGTTGTTGAGTACACGATCTGTGTGGTATTCCCACAGGATTAGGGAAGTGATTGAGCTGCTGCGGCTGTTCTGCGGTGGGACATTGGGCGTTTATGCGGGGATTAGGGAATAAATAGAGATATAGCGATGGCGGAATATAACACTAAATACAATGAATTGAATCTGTGAATAACAGGTTTGGAAGCGTCATACTTGCGCTGTCTGTGTCTGGACAATGGCACGGAAGGTGGGCGTGGGGGGACGGGAAGGGGGGGCTACATTACACTACTGAATCCTACCATTCCGCCTCTGAACGATGACTTTGTCGCTGTAGTATCTTGTCTCTTCTGCGGGGCTACAAACTGCAACAAGCAACACAGAGGTGTTCAACACGTCGGTTTAGTAATTGTTTAGCAATGACTTTATATAATAAAATTACAAGTAATCGTTGTAGTTGTTTTATGTAAGTCGCATTAAATTTATCTGGTTTCTGCGCAACGTTTAACACTTTTCCAGAGGCCTTCATTACCCAAGCTCCCGATAAATGGCAACACAATAGTGATTGTGCACAATGCGGTCACTGTTTGCGTTAGTGCCATCCAGTATAAGGTCTTCGAGGACGTGTGAGAATCGGTACCGGCCATTAACATATCGATTAATGTTGCAATCGGTTTTCTTTAACCAGCGTGCCAGTTTAATGCTCCATGTTCTCCAATCCGACTCCACTTCTACTAACATAGTCTCCTGCTATCTATTCTTTTATTAATCTGAAAAGTGTGAAATGAGGTGGCTGATTTATGTATCATATTTCTGGTGGGTTATAGCTGTCCTTGTGTAAGACCGCCTTGCCAATGCATGTTGACGTGTTATTTGAAACTGGTTCTCAAAGCGAGTTTGTCTTCAGTGTGCAATGAATACCACACGACCATCGAGTCAGACGACAGCCGCTGTAGGCAATCGACACGTTACCAACGCAAAATGGTAAATGTATCGTGACACTCGTCCAATTAGAAGCATGCGCGAAAGCATAAAAAGAAAAAAAGTAACTGATATGACTATGAAATGTATGCTATTAGAACCACCCACTTGAGCATCATTGCATGCAGAGCTATCGTGTTCCATCGAACACACACGCGGAAAGGTCATTTATAGGAGTAAGTAAATGACTAGTAAATAAGACACTTATATAGACATATGCAACGATACACGGAGGAGCTGTTCCCGCTACCCGTGTGGGTTCTTTACCGATACCCGGAGGATCTGTTCCCGCTACCCGAGTGGATTCTTTACCGATACCCGGAGGATCTGTTCCCGCTATCCTTGTGGGTACATTACCGATACACGGAGGATCTGTTCTCGCTACCCGAGTGGATTCTTTACCGATACCCGGAGGATCTGTTCCCGCTATCCTTGTGGGTACTTTACCGATACCCGGAGGATCTGTTCCCGCTACCCGTGTGGATACTTTACCGATACCCGGAGGATCTGTTCCCGCTACCCGTGTGGATTCTTTACCGATACCCGGAGGACTGTTCCCGCTACCCGTGTGGGTTCTTTACCGATACCCGGAGGAACTGTTCCCGCTACCCGTGTGGGTTCTTTACCGATACCCGGAGGATCTGTTCCCGCTACCCGTGTGGGTTCTTTACCGATACCCGGAGGAACTGTTCCCGCTACCCGTGTGGGTTCTTTACCGATACCCGGAGGATATGGGTCCCGATACCCGAGGAACTGTTCCCGCTACCCGTGTGGATTCTTTACCGATACCCGGAGGATCTGTTCCCGCTACCCGTGTGGGTTCTTTACCGATACCCGGAGGAACTGTTCCCGCTACCCGTGTGGGTTCTTTACCGATACCCGGAGGATCTGTTCCCGCTACCCGTGTGGGTTCTTTACCGATACCCGGAGGAACTGTTCCCGCTACCCGTGTGGATACTTTACCGATACCCGGAGGATCTGTTCCCGCTACCCGTGTGGGTTCTTTACCGATACCCGGAGGATCTGTTCCCGCTACCCGTGTGGATTCTTTACCGATACCCGGAGGATCTGTTCCCGCTACCCGTGTGGGTTCTTTACCGATACCCGGAGGAACTGTTCCCGTTACCCGTGGTTCTTTACCGATACCGGAGGATCTGTTCCCGCTACCGTGTGGGTCTTTACGATACCGGAGGACTGTTCCCGCTATCCGTGTGGATTCTTTACCGATACCCGGAGGATCTGTTCCCGCTACCCGTGTGGGTTCTTTACCGATACCCGGAGGATCTGTTCCCGCTACCCGTGTGGATTCTTTATCGATACCCGGAGGATCTGTTCCCGCTACCCGTGTGGGTTCTTTACCGATACCCGGAGGAACTGTTCCCGCTACCGCGTGAATCCATTCCCGTTACACGCGTGGGTTTATACCAATCACCCGCGTGAATCCATTGCTGCTATCGCGTGGATCAATTCCCGCTACCTGTGTCGAAATATTCCCGCTAAACGCGTGGATTTTCCCCTCTATCCACATGTATCTACTCCCGTGTGAATCCACTATCGCTACCCGAGTAGTAAAATGGGTACACATGTTTATATATTACGCTGGTCCAGTCCTTAGAATTGCCCGTGGCGCTTTATATTTAGAACTTCAACTTCTCTTCTAGGACGCAGAGATTAAACTACATACCATAAGATAGTCATTTCAACAGATGAACAAGAGGATTCAAACCTGGAATGTTTTGTTTATAACCAACACCCATGCTCACCAACCTTAACCTCGACACATTAGACAATAGAGGACGCGACCAAAGACTACAATTTATTTACCGAACTGTTAAAGGATCTATCCCAGCCCTCCCCACTGAAACATTCTTCCGGCCAAAAAAAAACAAAACACATTTAGCCACTTCCCAGACCATGTATCCTCAAATGTTGTCCCCAACAACTAACAACCAACAACACCAGATGTTTCATAGTACCTACAGCCCACACTGAACAATTTAAGAATTCATTTTTTTGTAAAAACAATAGTTGACTGGAACCAACTTAACGAGTCGCAGGTCCAGGCTGAAATCATAACTGATTTCAACCGCCTGATCTGCGGCTCAAACACTCAATAACATGCGCACACCCCCCCGTCGTATATAATAGCCAATATTGGCTCCTTACGACGTATCCCATTCAGATTCAGATGCGGTTCACCCGGTGCCCATGCGTGAATACTCCACTTAAATGCAAATCTATTTCTTACAGATATACCGCTGTGGTACCGACGCAATGCATTATTAGTAAAGTTATTTGCGTGTCGCGTGGGTTGGTATGTCCTACCTGTCGCTGTCACCAAGACGAGGACGACACAAAGGAGACCGGCTACACTCGCCATGCTCACTCGTCGGTCTGAACAACAAAACACAACATAACCTGTCAAGTGTGTCACACAATTATAGTTACAACCATATTTATCGTGGGCGACAAGAACCGTACATATGGTTGACAGGATTTTACAATGTGTGGACGGTTTAGGTCGTATATATAAATTATGTCCAAGATCGTGCAATTAATAGATAACAGAGATCGTATACATGCTAACGTTCGCGCGTTTTATTACTTATGTAGTTTAAGAAAAACACAGTTGTGCGATTAGCGTCTCAGTCGAAACCTTTTCACAGTTGTCGCATATGTCACCATATCCATGATGTCCATCACCCTGAATTCACTTATTTCCTCCTAAAGTGGATTGTCGAGGTCATAAAACACCAAGCACTGTGCCTTATTCTACTGTCACGTCTCAGGCCAGCTCACGTTAATGATCAAACACCATCATTGAAAAGGCTCTTAACTACTGCAGTACGGGGAATTATGCAGGACAAAAATTGTCGAAAATGTGTAAATAACTGTTCAGCAACTTCAAGTCACGGATGTACCCAGAAGGCTGCTGAGCCTAACAACTGTACTCGCGTCATGTCATCAACCACCGAGCTGTCGCAGTACCACTCATTAGGCTCCGTTATGACAAAGCCATCATCGTTTTGTTGACCGTAATATGACGGAATTACATCGAAACCTAATTGTTTACATCTTGCTCTTTCCTGTTGGTCTAAAATGGTCGTTGGTGAGAAAAACGTGAGTAGAAGAACAACCTAGCTTGTTGAGAAAATTTAAATTTACCAATCGGGTACGATTCTCAAATGTTGCGCCATATATTATATTTTTATTAGTAATAGTACATAGAGTTCGTTTTACAGAAAAACTGCCATGCTTATATCAAAAGTGAACAAAACCGCTTCCAAAATGTGCGAGTGAGCGGAGTGGCGTGGTTATACGCCAGACTGTGCGAGTGGAACACGGAGCCTTGGCGCGGTGTTGATGCAACAACAACATGCAGATACAGATGCTAGGAGAGTGCGGTCTCACTTAGTCACAGGCGCCTTTTCTCTTCCGCACTGAACGACTTTTCCGGCGCAGTTCCGCTCAAATATCGACTGGTAACGACACCCACACGAGGAAGCGGGGTTCTCCGACTAAACGGCTGATCGTCGTCCGTGTTTTACAAAGCAAACACGCACGCATCTCATCAAAGGCATGCAGCGTTGCAAGGGTGTTGATCAAACGTGACATACGATGTTGGTTCAGTGGTTGAGATATAGATGTTTACCACTGTAGTCGATATATTCAAGTTAAACAGCATAGCATTTATTAGTCCGGTTTGGAGAAGACGTATAGTTACATCGTATAAACGTATATTCGTAATAAACCCTTCGAATTGATACGACACGGAACACACACAGACACACATATACATACACACACTAACTCAGACACACTCACACACACTCACACACTCACACACTCACACACACACACACATACACACTACACCACACACACACACACACTACACACACTACACACACTACACACACACACACACACACACACACACACACACACACACACACACACACACACACACACACACACACACACACACACACTAACACACACATTAACACATACACTAACACATAAACACACATACACACACATACACACTAACCACACTAAAAAACACAACTAAACCCCTAAACACATAATTCACATACCCATCTCACTAATACACACTAACAAACACTAACAAACACAAACATAAACACTCTCAAACACATACATTCACATACCCATGCGTTCACATACAAATGCACGCACTCATACACGCACACACACTCACTAACACACACACACACACACACACACACACACACACACACACACACACACACACACACACACACACATATATATATATATATATATATATATATATAACACAACACACACACACACACACTATCACACACACTAACACACACATTAACACATACACTAACACATAAACACACATACACACACATACACACTAACACACACACTAACACATACTAACACCCACTAAAACACACTAACACGAACGTACGCACGTATGCACGACGCACGCACACACATACACACACACACACATATATATATATATATATATATATATATATATATATATATATATATATATATATACACTAACACTTGTTCTGTTCTGTGTGTATATGTATGTGTATGTTGATGAGTTCGCGCATATACACATTTGTGTTATTTCCACGCACTTTTGCTATCCACTTTGCCTCCCGCCCCAGTGTGGATATTTAATAAAACACCCTGAATGTGCATGATTAGTTGACCATTAAGTGAGCCATTATGTGTCAGTGTTCCGTAATAATCATAGTTGATATGTAACGTTCACATGTAATTTTTATCATAATTGTAGTTACGAATTCAAGATACGAATGATATCTTTCGATATGGCAATTTGCTGTGTTTTTATTGCATGCATAATGTATTGCACGCATCATAATAACAATAACATCATGCAAATTATAGCCACGAAAGATCTTCAGCTAAATAGTGTGTTAATAGAAACATCTGCCAGGAAAGATTAACGACTGGAAATACGATTACACAGAGACAAGCACACGTGACCAACCTTAACGTTTCGTTGCACTATAAAGTTCTTGGAAGTGTGTTTGTCGGTTGCCCTACTATCCAACAAAGCGCGTGTCTTGCGGGTGTCTGCGTCGTCCCCTTGTCCTGCTTAGCTCGTTCCCGCGTCTCCCCGACAGTTGTTGTAGCTCTGACCAGACCGAGCGGACTGAGCACAGCGGTTGATTATTTCGCACCTGGCGATGACGGCGACGAACAGATTGCGTCAACTGCAGATTAACCTCCGCAGAAGGTCGCGACAAACCGCTCCCTCGCGCTCATTTCCTAGTCAGTGCCACCTACGCGCATACATTGCTGTAATGCAACGCCTGATTAGAATGATTTCGTGGTCAACTAATGTTGACCGGGCCAGTAGGTGTTATATGTCTTCTAAATACTGATTGCATTGATGGGTTCGGCAGCTGAGGCGAGGATACGAACCAGTCGGCCTGATTTAATATGTCTTAACGCTAAGTCTATTTAAAATGGGTTATGCAGTTCAAGTGACGCGTCGAAACAATGACAGTCCTTTGGGAATAACTGAACTTGTGGGTTAGTAGCATTAGTGCATCACGTGCATGCGTAACTGTGCACCACACGCGCGCTCTCTCACGTGTTTATCTGACGAGAAAGGAGCATTCATGTTACCGACGATCTAGGCGAGTGGCAATCAACGGCCATAGGCAGATGATTATAACATTACGTCAAGTGCCTAATGTCCCTTTAAAATAATAACAATTGTATGACAATCACAGGGGCACATTGATTTACACGTTTAAAATGACAAGGGCTCACATTTATTATAACGGATTCTTCACATAAAAGAACGAGTCGAGTGTGTGCTCGTTATAAAGAATAATGATAGACGTCTGGGAATCACTGAAGGGTGACAGACGTTGGCAGAACATGAAGAGTAATAGACAGTGAGGGAGAAACATCTTGCGCAAGGGTTTTTGAAAAAGCAAATGGCCACAACTATTCAACCCATAAGTCTCTTACTGCTCGCTAAGCAACAACCATCCAACCAAAGACTTTAAATCGACCGACCGACCGACCGACCGACCGACCGACCGACCGACCGACCGACCGACCGACCGACCGACCGACCGACCGACCGACCGACCGACCGACCGACCGACCGACCGACCGACCGACCGACCGACCGACCGACCGACCGACCGACCCGACCGACCGACCGACCGACCGACCGACCGACCGACCGACCGACCGACCGACCGACCGACCGACCGACCGACCGACCGACCGACCGACCGACCGACGACCGACCGACCGACCGACCGACCGACCGACCGACCGACCGACCGACCGACCGACCGACCGACCGACCGACCGACCGACCGACCGACCGACCGACCGACCGACCGACCGACCGACCGACCGACCGACCGACCGACCGACCGACCGACCGACCGACCGACCGACCGACCGACCGACCGACCGACCGACCGACCGACCGACCGACCGACCGACCGACCGACCGACCGACCGACCGACCGACCGACCGACCGACCGACCGACCGACCGACCGACCGACCGACCGACCGACCGACCGACCGACCGAGACCGACCGACCGACCGACCGACCGACCGACCGACCGACCGACCGACCGACCGACCGACCGACCGACCGACCGACCGACCGACCGACCGACCGACCGACCGACCGACCGACCGACCGACCGACCGACCGACCGACCGACCGACCGACCGACCGACCGACCGACCGACCGACCGACCGACCGACCGACCGACCGACCGACCGACCGACCGACCGACCGACCGACCGACCGACCGACCGACCGACCGACCGACCGACCGACCGACCGACCGACCGACCGACCGACCGAGTCTATCAGTATACCACCTACCAGCGCCTAACTTGGCTCGAACTGAGCCGGTCATAGGGAAGAATGATGGATCGGGTCACACGGACAATGATTGACGAGGTGTGACTTGCACAAAGGGAAACCAAGGCGGCGGTTTCAAAGTCTCTAATCATGTAAACAGGGTTTTGCATACTGTTAAATGTAGCGTACGCAGTGAGCACGTTGTACATACGTTGATGACTGTTAACTTGGGAAACCCAAATACACGGCATCGTATATACTTGCCTCTCCATCGGTATGTTTCCTAGGCAAGATATTTCAAATAGATAACACATGTGACTACATTGGTAATGTATGTAACGCCGAACGTGAAATAGGTGTTTTCAAAAGTAAATGGACAGTTCTGTGAAAGGTGACAATACACAGTGAATGATTGACCACAGACGAATGAATGCTTACCGTGTTGGCCACGTTTTATTAGACGGACAGATCGATCACTGATCGGTGAACCGAACTAGGCCAGCTTAAAGTAATGCCGCCAGTCAGGGCTTCACACGATTACTCTGAGCAGATGACAAATAGAGATTTAACAAGATTGCCACCCCGTGAATTAACTTGAGATGGCAGTTGGACAAACATTTCTTTTCCTTGTCATATACGTATCCTCTCTCCCAACACACCATCCCCACAATGGGTCTCACCCTATCCTCTTCGGCTAGGCCGTTGATTAGCATCCTGTTGACGTAAGCATATGCCTCCAATTTCAGGTTTTTTGTGAAGTTCATCACCATAACCCCAGTGCCACTACCAACCGATGACAGCAGCATATCTGCCAAAGCTGCTGCTCCGTGTTTGGTTCGATGGAGCCCAACGTTCGTGTATACATCTTCCCTCCTAACGAAATATACCCACATTATTTTATTTATGTAAATACATTAAAGTAAAATATTAAACCTTGAAGACCACCTTTGTTTAGACCTACGTTGAGATCAAATAAATTGAGAAATGAGACCGTGTAATAATGCAAACTACATAACAAGATACAAGTATGTCGTAAACTCGATCGTAAAATTTGCATAGGCATATTACAATGAGATTATATACCTTTACCACTACTAACGCTTTTCAAAAAACATAGTGATTTGCCAAGAGTGCAGGGCTTCAATTCATTGTGATACTTGCACAGAGCCACTGATCTGATCACAAAGAGTTCCCCTGTTACGTCACCAATAAAATGTGCATTAGACATTGAACGAAACACGAGTTCTGTCTTCAGCATGAATGTTGCTACCGGATTCGGTTAAATTCGTAATTGTAAATAAAGTTCAAGATACCGTTCCGAATCCAATAGATTGGATTCTCATTGGATTCGGAAAGGTATCTTAATTTTATATATAAGTCTGTCTTGTTTCGTTCACTGTACGGTAGTCAGAAAATGAAAGAATGAATAAATGGAGAAAAAAATGAAAAAACGAACGAAATGTAGAGACACGTATTTGACCCAATATACATAATATTCATCCTTTTCTTATATAATCGACTATATATATATACATATATATATATATATATATATATTTATTTATTTGTATATTAGTATATATTTCATTATATATATATATATATATATATATATATATATAATATTATTTTACATTATTTATTATAGTTTCATTGATATATTATATATATATATATATATATATATATATATATATATATATATATATATATATAATTAAATATATAATATATACAATGACATATATAATCATATGGTAATAAAAGTATTTGTATATATATATATATATATATATATATGAAAATAATATATATATTATATATATATATATATATATATATATATATATATATATATATATATATATTACTTTTTCAGACTTTCATTGTATATATATATTTCATTGTATATATATTTCATTGTATATATATATTTCATTGTATATATATATATAGTATATACATTATTTTTCACGACTTTCATTATATGTTTGGCAAGTGTCCCACCACGAACGTTATGTCTTTTAACGGTGTGTTTAATTCAAAAGGTTACCACACTGCATCGACCTAGCATACGTGGAAAAGTACATAGCTTAGTTTAACAACTCATTAGAATATCATATTCATATATCTTATGGCAGAATAAGAAAAGTGATAGTTCTGCAGCCAACAATAGACTTGCTATTTAAATTAGCCACATGTAGTCTGCATACGACCGTGAAACGACAGGATGTACCCCGGGATGTAAAGTTGTCCACGCGAATATAAATCTGTCAGCGCTCTCAGTGTCCTATTGTTGAAAGCCATAATTCTTTAAACACAAAAAAAACCTACACACTTTATATATTATTACACTTTACAATGTCTCATGTATACATACACTGTGGGAATGTAAATGTTGTACACGTATTAATATATGTCAGACTGCAGAAGCCAAGTAGCACGATAAGTTAACGGCTAAGTTACCCTGGCAGCGAGGTGTGGAGGCAGTGACGCCGACAACGGCTGACGAGACCCTGGCCCGCTCTCTCGGCGCCAGGGTGTGGAACAACTCGTCCGTCAGACGCGCTTTTTTCTTACATTTGTCAAAAACTGAGAAAAGGTCAAAGGGAGACGACGCCAACGGAATAGTCAAATGACGTTTGTCCGTGTGGCTCTGTCAGCATGTTAATGCGCAGTACACCATTCGCAATAACCACATCGTCTGTAAACACGCGCCGGTGAAAGTGCAATCATTTCGAAACGTCGATTATTTCGACAGTTGAGTTTGTTTTGTAAAACGTCGGCGCCACTCATAACGCCATGTTATACACGTGATCAGCATTAATTCGTCGACAGCCAATCAACACCATTGCGTGTAGATAATCAACACCACGTACGGGCATGCACGTACAAGAAATATTATAGAAGCCTACACTTGTCTTGTACATGTGTGTCTTGTACATGCGTGTGCCTATGCTTGATATATTCCTTTATCCTGGGGCAGACGGACCTGGCACAAATGTATCCTTGTGCATAAGTACGAAATACGTGTATTTCGGGACATACATGCCTGGCCCGCACCACAAACATGTCTGACATACACGTAAAACGTACATGACATATACATTATATATATTTGGGTAAACGCACTGTATGTATATGGCGTGAATGTTTGCTTAGACGGCTGTTTTACACAATATTATGACCAGAGAGGAATAAAATATGCTATACAGTAGTCCCCCTCTTATATGGCCAACCCTTCAACAAACAAAGTGGCCGTATAAGGCGGGTGGCGTCTGGTGAGGGTAACCATCCATGAATGCTCCTGTTTCGTGACAAACTGGCAGTTCCCTTACAAGTACAAACATACGTTGTCAATATTCAAGACATCTAACATTGTAACAATACCGTCAATAATGTGGTATTTTGCCGATAACGACGAGTGTATATTTAAATTGTTATTGACTCGTGATTAGAAATTGCAGTTTTTGACTGCTGATTGGCCGCTGGAAAAAGTTAGATTCTTTATACAACCCTGGCCGTTGGCCGCGTTAGCCGGGTGACCTCTGGTGGGGGGTAGTTTGCATTAGAAAACGCTAATGCAATGAAAATGTGGCCGCATAGTCCAGGTAGCAGTTGACGGGGGGGGGCGGGGGGCGTATAAGACGTACATTGACGTATTAATGACTTGTTGGCGACAGAAAACAATTTATTTGACTGACCAATAGCGCGTAAGAAACGGTCATTCAGCATGCATAGATAACGTAGTAAGTCGTCAATAAACCACCTGTGTCCCCCACAATTGTCCGCCACCACACGACCTGGCTATAGTGTCGCTAGGCACCGTGAACACCTGGCCAGTGGTGTCTAGTCACGTGACATCACAGTCGTGGTGATTATGTTCCTACCTTGCCAAGGGATGCGTGATAACTGTGTGCGTGCCATGCATGGTGTAGTTCGCGGGAATGATGTTGGTTGTATGCATGGTGTTGGCAGGAAGTGGCGTTGGTTGTTTATGGATAGAGAGCTATTGACTGTTTGCACGTCTTGTGACTTGAGAGATATCCATTGTGTGCATGGAGCGAGTGGGAATGATGTTGATTGTATGCACACTATGGTGCGGAGAGGAGTGGGTGGGAGGGAGGGGGGTGATTCAACGCGTGGTATGGAATAGAGTTTCTGCATACTATGGTGCCGGGATTGCTAAGATGAAGAGACGTTGTTGATTGGATGCGTACATTGGTGGGTGAGTGTTGTTGATTGGATGCGTACATTGGTGAGCGAGTGTTGTTGAATGGATGCGTACATTGGTGGGTGAGTGTTGTTGATTGGATGCGTACATTGGTCGGTGAATGTTGTTGATTGGATGCGTACATTGGTGGGTGAATGTTGTTGATTGGATGCGTACATTGGTGGGTGAGTGTTGTTGATTGGATGCGTACATTGGTGGGTGAGTGTTGTTGATTGGATGCGTACATTGGTGGGTGAGTGTTGTTGAATGGATGCGTACATTGGTGGGTGAGTGTTGTTGATTGGATGCGTACATTGGTGGGTGAGTGTTGTTGATTGGATGCGTACATTGGTGGGTGAGTGTTGTTGATGGATGCGTACATTGGTGGGTGAGTGTTGTTGAATGGATGCGTACATTGGTGGGTGAGTGTTGTTGATTGGATGCGTACATTGGTGGGTGAGTGTTGTTGAATGGATGCGTACATTGGTGGGTGAGTGTTATTGAATGGATGCGTACATTGGTGGGTGAGTGTTGTTGAATGGATGCGTACATTGGTGGGTGAGTGTTGTTGAATGGATGCGTACATTGGTGGGTGAGTGTTGTTGATTGGATGCGTACATTGGTGGGTGAGTGTTGTTGATTGGATGCGTACATTGGTGGGTGAGTGTTGTTGATTGGATGCGTACATTGGTGGGTGAGTGTTGTTGAATGGATGCGTACATTGGTGGGTGAGTGTTGTTGATTGGATGCGTACATTGGTGGGTGAGTGTTGTTGATTGGATGCGTACATTGGTGGTGATGTTGTTGATGGATGCGTACATTGGTGGGTGATGTTGTTGATTGGATGCGTACATTGGTGGGTGAGTGTTGTTGATTGGATGCGTACATTGGTGGGTGAGTGTTGTTGATTGGATGCGTACATTGGTGGGTGAGTGTTGTTGAATGGATGCGTACATTGGTGGGTGAAGTGTTGTTGATTGGATGCGTACATTGGTGGGTGAGTGTTGTTGATTGGATGCGTACATTGGTGGGTGAGTGTTATTGAATGGATGCGTACATTGGTGGGTGAGTGTTGTTGATTGGATGCGTACATTGGTGGGTGAGTGTTATTGAATGGATGCGTACATTGTTGGGTGAGTGTTGTTGAATGGATGCGTACATTGGTGGGTGAGTGTTATTGAATGGATGCGTACATTGGTGGGTGAGTGTTGTTGAATGGATGCGTACATTGGTGGGTGAGTGTTGTTGATTGGATGCGTACATTGGTGGGTGAGTGTTGTTGATTGGATGCGTACATTGGTGGGTGAATGTTGTTGATTGGATGCGTACATTGGTCGGTGAATGTTGTTGATTGGATGCGTACATTGGTGGGTGAATGTTGTTGATTGGATGCGTACATTGGTGGGTGAGTGTTGTTGATTGGATGCGTACATTGGTCGGTGAATGTTGTTGATTGGATGCGTACATTGGTGGGTGAGTGTTATTGAATGGATGCGTACATTGGTGGGTGAGTGTTGTTGAATGGATGCGTACATTGGTGGGTGAGTGTTGTTGAATGGATGCGTACATTGGTGGGTGAGTGTTGTTGAATGGATGCGTACATTGGTGGGTGAATGTTGTTGAATGGATGCGTACATTGGTGGGTGAGTGTTGTTGAATGGATGCGTACATTGGTGGGTGAGTGTTGTTGAATGGATGCGTACATTGGTGGGTGAATGTTGTTGAATGGATGCGTACATTGGTGGGTGAGTGTTGTTGAATGGATGCGTACATTGGTGGGTGAGTGTTGTTGAATGGATGCGTACATTGGTGGGTGAATGTTGTTGAATGGATGCGTACATTGGTGGGTGAGTGTTGTTGAATGGATGCGTACATTGGTGGGTGAGTGTTGTTGAATGGATGCGTACATTGGTGGGTGATGTTGTTGAATGGATGCGTACATTGGTGAGTGAGTGTTTTGAATGGATGCGTACATTGGTGGGTGAGTGTTATTGAATGGATGCGTACATTGGTGGGTGAGTGTTGTTGATTTGATGCGTACATTGGTGGTGAATATTGTTGATTGGATGCGTACACATAATGGATGGCAGTGAGTGTTGTTGAATGGATGCGTACATTGTTGGGTGAGTGTTGTTGAATGGATGCGTACATTGGTGGGTGAGTGTTGTTGAATGGATGCGTACATTGGTGGGTGAGTGTTGTTGAATGGATGCGTACATTGGTGGGTGAGTGTTGTTGAATGGATGCGTACATTGGTGGGTGAGTGTTGTTGAATGGATGCGTACATTGGTGGGTGAGTGTTGTTGAATGGATGCGTACATTGGTGGGTGAATGTTGTTGATTGGATGCGTACATTGGTGGGTGAGTGTTGTTGAATGGATGCGTACATTGTTGGGTGAGTGTTGTTGATTGGATGCGTACATTGGTGGGTGAGTGTTATTGAATGGATGCGTACATTGGTGGGTGAGTGTTGTTGAATGGATGCGTACATTGGTGGGTGAGTGTTGTTGATTGGATGCGTACATTGGTGGGTGAGTGTTGTTGATTGGATGCGTACATTGGTGGGTGAGTGTTGTTGATTGGATGCGTACATTGGTGAGTGAGTGTTGTTGAATGGATGCGTACATTGGTGGGTGAGTGTTGTTAAATAGATACATACTTTGGTGCGTGAGTGTTGTTGATTGCGAAAACATCGTAAACCAAGCTTCCAGGCAATATTGTAAAAGACAAAGAAATACAGGAAGGCGATGGGAGAGGCGGAGCGATCACATCAAGTCACCAAATTAAATACCTAAGATTTGTGACATAGGAGGATGGAGAACTGTAAATGCTTGTCAAGGCAAGAGTCCAGCCAGCCACGGGGGCGCGTCTAACTTCGCCATCTGTGGTGTCTGTCACACTCGGCACTCGGAAGTCAAGCAGTGCCATTCCAGGCTGACAAATTCCCTCACGCAAAAACAACGTTAGCCAGACTCAATATAAAAAAAATTGGCTTGAATTTTGACAACAATATAATTAATGTTTCTGCTACAAAAACTACATTAAACACAGTCGGTATACACAAGCGTGGTTTATTTGAGTGTTAACAAAGTCATGATTAATGCCACAAGAACACGGTCGTTTAGTGGCCCCACGGTTTCTTTCTACAGCATCAAATGTACCGAGTGAAAGCGTCAGAGTTTGACTATCAAAATGCCATGGACATATCGTCGTCCCTTGCACGTACACCACACATTCACTGGATGTGCGTGCTTTGTTTCTTGTTACACGTAAATACCCCACAACACGCGACGTTGGGTGGGCATACACACGCAACTGAAGTTAGTCGGCTTTGCAATCTCACCGCGGTAATACAGACATACACAATTCATATATATTACACAAACGTTCATATGCCAACACTGCTGATGAACACTGAACGTACACATAATATGGCATGAATAAAATGAATTCGTTATCTCGCATCCACGCCGTCAAACTAATGTCACTGTCAACGAAACGAATGGCTGCGTCCAGTTGCTGAAGCCGAAGCCGCAAAGATCACTTCGGTCTCGTCTGTAAGCAGATGATAGAGCGAATCTGTCGTCCCCATTGAAGTAGACATATAGAAGTCTAGGGACATGAGACCATGTTGAAAGGGGAGGGTGGAGATAAAAAAACTCGGCAGCGGGTTCGCCTAATTTCGGATTCTTCTAAATTTTCCGGGAGGGGTGTGTGCACTGAACGGGGGGAATTCAAACGGCACATAAATAAACGCGATCTATTCAGTTTTGGACATTAAACCTGTTTACTGGCTGATAATTACCCCATATAACAGTCGCAGTGATGACAATGCAATGCCAATATAAATGCTGTTTCGCACACCGAACGTAGACAGGAATTGAAACATATAACGTTTTACACGCACAATATTTATGCTCCGCAGTTTAAATTGATTGTTAAATTGATTGTTTATGTAAAGTCGTAAATTCATTGTTATGTGATGGAAATATATACATAATTGTAAGTTTAGTACCACGGATACATTATACTGTCAACTAAACGAGTAAACAAGTACTGACATGCGGACGATGGCGAAAAAATAATGTGCAACAATGAAAAGTGGACAATGATCTTGTTATACTAAAATGATCTCTGTAACATACAACTGGGCGGTAACAGTGTACTGCGATGTGATGCCAGTTCATATAGTCATCTCACCTGCGTCGTAGTATTCCATTTAGGCTGCGCCCGTGACGTCATGCTATCAAGTGTCACGTGTTCTCAATGGTAAATGTCATATATATATATATATATATATATATATATATATATATATATATATATATATATATATATATATATATATATAACACACAACTACAAGTTATGCTAATAATGAACTTATCATACACACATACGCAGGTGACGGAGTTGATTACAAAATACTTCACGTTTATGTATCGTGACGTCTGCCATAATTACCGTGATATGATTTGATCAGACTCAACGCAATTGACGTCACAACCATTGTTCCACTACAGCGTCACCGTGACCATCACGTCTTACGTAGTCGTTGACTATTGTTCCACTACAGCGTCACAGTGATTGTCAGTTAACAAAGCCAAGATGACTTTGTTCATACATTATTGTACACTGCAGTTGTGGCAACCTGGCTTGCTATGGTTTTAGTTATGTGACGCTGTTAAGATCACAACTGCGCTGATCATAGCAATGCTAAACACGTCTGAAGTAATCCGGACACGATTGCACAATATATAGTCGGAGACACGACGTCATTGTCACCCGTGTTGACGACAGTCTACACGGCAGCCTGCAGCCGTCGACTGCTCTCAAACGCACGGCTCCACTTGGTGTTCGTCTGCGATCGCTCCACAGCGTCCAGTCTAAATACGTCATCGTCCATGACGTCACTTCCGTCGGGCGAC
The DNA here is from genome assembly GCA_025642075.2 of Ridgeia piscesae. Taxonomy (NCBI): domain Eukaryota; kingdom Metazoa; phylum Annelida; class Polychaeta; order Sabellida; family Siboglinidae; genus Ridgeia; species Ridgeia piscesae. The sequence goes on from JAODUO010000335.1 coordinate 165,423, forward strand.
AACTGGTGCGTGGAAGAATATCCCGACGAGACGCTGGAGCTACGCGTGAAGGGACAGGACGTCCTCGACTTACCGAGTGAGCGCCGGGCGATGAGAGGGACTCTCTCCCGGTGACCCCGGCGTGGGATCACCGCTAGAGTCGGGTGGTTGTGACTCCAACTAACCTGCCTCGGTTTCCTCACGACTGTATTCGTTGCTCGGTACGTTCGGTCCGACACGACCTGTTGAGAAGCCGAAATGTCGTTGCATGGTTCCCCCGCGTGCACATTCGTGACGTCACCATGTGCGCATGCGCGGTCACGTTCGGTGGCTTGCGCGCGCACTTTCTGCAGCTGCTGTACCGCCATGTTTGCGGTAGTGACGCGCGTCTTCAGCTTCAACCAGCGCCCTTTCACGCTGGTTGTTTTGCGAGGTTCTGCCGAACCGCAAATGTCGGCCAAACTCTCGGTTTGAGTCACGTTTCCATTTGGAACGATATTTCCGGTCGGAACGAGTTTATTTTGATGGATATGTTTCCCGTTGTGGACAATGTTTTCCGTCGCGTCGTGGCAAACGTTTGTGTTTGACGAATGCTGCTTTCTGTTGTTGTCGGTTATGAGTTCGCAATCGGCGTTTTTCGTTTCGTTTACCTGCGCCGGTTCATCTGCTGTTCCCGCTGGTGGCCGCGCAGGGAAGAAAGGTATTGCTGCGGCGTCTTTCCCGTTTTCCCTCTCCCTGGCCATATCCGCCGTGATCTGCTTGCGTAGTTTCAGCCAGCGTCCTTTCACCTGGCTCATTTTAGGGAACTCTGGTGTCTCGCCGCTTCCGGGAGCCACCGTGTTGTTGTCGCGCGACTCGGCGACACGTCGCACTGTCACTGTTGTGTCCGCAGTGTGACTGTCACCAGCTGGTGACGACGGCGACGTTGGCGTGTCGGTCTCACGGACGTCTCGTGTTGCCAGAGACCTCAGTCTCTCCTCCTCCTGCAACTGTTCGATGAGTTTCTGCCACCGACTCGGCGCCGAGACCGTCGGCAGGACGGGGCCGGGAGAGACGGAGGACGGGAAGTCTCCATCCGGCCCGGGCGAGTCTCCTTCGCCCGCCTTCGACTTGCTCACCTGCCGACGCAGCTTCTGCCACTTTCCCTTCACGCGGTTCATCGTCTGACGGTCGACATCGCTTCAACATTAGGTGAATTGGACACTGAGAGGAGTCGACAGATGCACCTGGAGACGACCACAGACTCGCTCCACAGACCTCGCGACGATTTTACTGCGACGTTATGACGTATCACGAGCCAATGAAATGCTTGTTACATTTACGCCACTGGTACGCGGAGAACATCCATCTAAGTAATAACGGTGTTAGCGGTGGGCGTGGTATTGGGGTGAGGGCGTCAGACCGGGGTGCTTATCGAGTGCGGACCCTGGTCGACGCCGTGACAGCGGGCCGCTCTCATCAATCCGGGGAGGCGGCGACAGCGGCGTGTCAAACGCCGCGTCACAATAGCTTTAATGCCGTCGTATAAATAAATGAGCTGTGGCGACTGACCACCGCAGCGCGCAGATGTCACGGTCGAGTGGCCGCTGACGTGTGAACGTCTTGATGACGCACGCGCCGTCACACCGGGGGTTGGTAGACAACGTCGCTATTTCACTCACCTGAGGACGTTGTGAGGACGTACCTGGCAGAGCCAGCCCCTGGTATATCGGTACCTCTGCCTTACTACACCTATCTGGCATTGTCAAAGTGTCCTGATGAAATGACAAGTTAATGATTAATATCCGTTGGATAGCCCCCCGCGTGTGTTGGCCAACGTCTGGATTGCACGTGTAGATGACCCACGCTTCGCAGTCACGCTATATCGCTACATAGTTGCGCATTTTAGAGATAGATTAATTAGGCCCTATAACTTTGAACGCCTACATGCGGTAACCCAAACGGTGGCTCTTTTTGTTGGACCCAATACTTTATGCGACTATTCATTATGGTGCAAGTTTGCGGGTCGGATCACATTTATTCTTTACATGGAGAGAAAGGTACAGTGATTGTGTTTGCCAGCGCACATTTAGTCAACTTATACGCCATCCACGAGAAAGAAAAAAATTATCTGTCGTAATTATGTAATCGTGCAAATTAGAAATATCGCAATAAATGATAGATATAAAGAAAATTCTGCATACAATTTACTACTATTAACGCGAATAAAAATTTGCTTCTGTTCTTGACTTGTAATAATAATAATAATAATAATAATAATAATAATAATAATAATAATAATAATAATAATAATAATAATAATAATAATAATAATAATAATAATAATAATAATAATAATAGTTTATTTCACTCTCTCTGGGCAATCAAAAAGATTGAAATTGGTACATAAAACACGCAAAGTATATTTGTTAAAACAGATTCAAATAATATATAATTTAAGACATTAGCGTAAATATAAATTATAATGTAGAGAATATACGATATGTATCTATAAAACTAAATAAAATAATTTTAGACTTGTAGCGTTGCGTTACCGCTGTTCTTGACCAATCTTGCAAAAACGATTGAGCAATAAGCAGATACGATTTAGTATTCTTTACCGAGTTTCTTGATCACGTATTTAATGCACCACCTTCCTGTTCGCCGGATGCCACTCAATAAAGATAATATCTTGAAATAGCGCAGTACCCAATCATCATGATTGTGCAAAGTGCCGTACACTTCACTCCCTGTCAGCCCTGTTCAACAGAACACTGTCTGGAAGCACCCAGCACCGCTGCAAGTAAATACGATTGAAGAATATCTTTACACAAATATCCATCGTTGTCTGTAGCCAGATATTCCAGCTGGGTGAAATGGAGTAAGGGAGAGTGAACTTGCCCAAGGGATCGCCACCGCCGCAAAGGATTCGAACCCGGGTTCTTTTAGGAGAGTCCGAAGCTTTAGCAGTAGCCACCGCGCCACCGCGCCACCGCGCCACCGCGCCACCGCGAACCGCGCACCGCGCCACCGCGCCACCGCGCCACCGCGCCACCGCGCCACGGTGAAATATTGAAACGGCTTTAGACACAATGCACACGACAATGAAAGGTTCACAACTGTGTTGTTGGTTGACCACCAAATGACGAACGTTTGAACCTGCGGGATGGAAATTTAACGGCACTGTCAAAATGACGAACACTCCTACGAAAGACGGAAAGTTTACATAAGCATATCTACCTGACACGAGGCCTACAGCTATTATCCTCTTTCACACGACCCACATACCCTACCCGACTTGAACTCGTTACTCCTCCCCCAACCGACATTAAATCCACCCCCGTTTGACCCTATAGGAGCCGCCCGCCTGACCTAAAGCCCTTCCCTCCCACTGAATCCTAAGAATGTTATCCGTCCGAATACAGAAACTCTATAAATATAGATGACGCATTGGATATGACCTAGTGAGTTGCAAATAGTGAATTAAAATGCTGTTTGTGTGCCTCGTCTGTACTACTGAAAGACAACTGTAAATAGTAGTTCATGGACATACCAAAGTACAGGGTGCGGCCCGGTTTGGAGGTGTCTTTGTTGCAAGTGTGATTGAAATGTGAGGTGATTATGAAAACTCGTCAAAAAACCCGATGCACGAGAATAGGTTACCTATGGGGTAACTCAGTCGGTACAGTCAACCCAGTCATAACAGTTTATGTTGTTTAAATAACCACCCACGTCGAACACAGGGAAGCATTAATCGAAGCTCATTGAAAAGATCTCTTGAAATTATGTATATGTATGGCCAATAAACAGAAAGGTGTGACGATTTACGGAGGTGTGGACGCGAGTTATTGACGTGAGCCGTTGACTGTGATTGTTGACGTTGACAGTTGATGTCAGCCGTCGTGTTGACTGCTAACTGTGGTCACTGTTGATCCGAGCTGTTGACGCAGACTCTTGTGAAATGCTGACGCGACTTGCTGACGAGACTCGTGCTAGGTGTGTACGAAACTGCCGGGCGTCACGCCCAAGTAATCTCGCCCACCACCAAGTCTCACATCAGGGATCACAACCAACTAGACACACCCCGGGCGAATCATTGCGTGGTCCGGCATGCAGTCATACTGGTATAGCTTGCAATAACGTAACATGGGAACAACCTAGACGAAATAAAGGCTAGACACTTCCACAGGATATATGCGTTTATAAATACAGCTTGCGGCTTGTCAAAGATTTTTCATTGCATTCGAACTCAATTTACATAAATAGGTCCATTTTGTGAACGTAACCAGCAACTCAGCTACTCGAGGTTACCTGTGTGCATAGTGTAGCCAATAGGCATCTACAACCAGACGTAGACTACTGCAAGGCAGTCGACGTGCGCTCGAGGCAGCAACATGTTCTGTAACTTGGTCGACGACTCGACGGTGTGTTGCTGGAGAAGGAATAGTCACTAGTGCCTCACTTCGCCTTTCGTCCAATGTCGAACGAATTGGCACCAACGTCGGTCAAACTTCGAAACCACGCGTTCGGTTTGTACGGTCGCGATGCGCAATACGGCCACGACCTGGAGCAAGATGCTGACGTTTGGTAAGAACCATGCCTCCATCATATAGCGCCGTTATTGTTGTGTTCGGTCTTTTCGTGCATTATTGCTCTAATTCGCGATGGATGACAGGAGCGAGGAATACATCAACGTGGTGCTGGACAGTGATTGCCATTGATCAGACGCTTTTTCTCCCCCGAATCGCATAGGCCGGAATGGCCATGCATGCCTCTGCTTTTCTTCGAATGGAAGACTGCCGTCAGATCTGATCTTGTCGACGGGGTAGTATATATTTAAACGTATTCGTCCACACTTTTCGTACCAACCAAAGTGCAACGGTAGATAAATCTCTTCGCCGTCCGGGGAGCATGAAGCTCGACGCCAACAGTTCTAGGAAGTTCCTCTGCCCATACAAGAAGAGCTCGTGGAAGTTGGATTCTGAGCGGTTCTTGCTTAAACAGCATAGAAAGTTGATTGAAAGTGCCTAAACCTTGCGTGTGTGATGTATTGCAATCGATCAGGTGAATTAATATAAACTTAGTATGTTGCTTTCATGTGGAAGGGTTTATAGTTCAAGAAGAACCTTTTGGGATGAAATAAAATTTAGTGGTCAAGCGGTTAAATGCTGGTCGCTACATTTAACAGTTGGTCTTTTCTATCTGGCATCTATGCCCCGGGATGTACAAAATACACATTACACGTGGGTAGGGGTGTGCAGTCGAAGGTCACATACCCTTTCCAAGCCAGGGATCGTTGCGCTGCGCTACAGAATTACAGCACCCCTGGCTGATATTGTCCGCAAAGCGTAGAAGTGAGCGGAGTCGGATTGACTTCGCCAGTCGCTGCTGCGTCAGCCGCGAGAACAGCGCAAATACCCACCCCAATTTGAAGACGGATACGCGAGTCGTGGGAATCCCAGTATAATGACCCATTCACGTCCTAAACATCGCATGTACCACGAGCAGCGGGTGGCTCATTCACAAAAAATTATATCACATGACCGGGAGCCAACCACAATCCTCGTGAACGATTTCACTGCATGGCTGCCGGTAAAAGAGGATTTTTTTCAAAATGATGTGCCATAGGCTGGTTCTAGCTAACGGTTTCCGCGAAAATTACCCCGATCGAGTAGTTATTATGTTGAAATGATTATATGCGATAGGTAGCCCTGAATGCTGCGACAAAACCTAACCTTGTAGTTGTACTAAGAAGAGTTCGTAGAAATATTACCCTTTGTAAGGAGCGTCTATGTAATGTTGGTCCTTGTTCTCGGGAGAACCTGTGACTAATAGACCATTAATCTAGGCAGCCTGGTCAAACATCGACCCTTGATTGAAGCCGGCACATCCTCAGTACTATCAGCAGTGCACCCCCGATTGTATTCCGCTGGAGGTAAAAAGATCGCACGCAGTGAAATGAGAACAACAATTTACTGGGGCATCTTCATTAAACTGCCAATAGCATTTGAGTGTACCAAACATGTGATTTGGTTAAATGGTGCTGCCACCTGGCGATCAATATTGTATCAAATATAAAAACTTTCTCGGAATATCAGATTCGTCTTCTCTGTAACAATAAAGCCATGTGTTTTTTAGCCTATATTATAGCTGAGACAACCAATACAGACATGTTGTTGCCTAAATCATAACTGTGACTATCAATTCATATCGTTGACAAACTGATAATCAAATTACTGTGGCTATTCAATTAATTTGCATAACAAATTTTCCAAAAATAGATTAGTTCAGATGTAAAACTACATTTGCAACAGTTCTCATGCTTACATGGAATAAGTGAGTATTAAATATAACAAAGGCATATATGTAAAGGTGGTAATATGATTTCAACATCTTTCCATTCAGCCGCGTTTTTTGGCCAGTTCGATCACCAACACTTCTGTCTTATTCAACACGATAGAATCTACATATGCTGGTTCTTCGATCCAAGTAACCTTTCCAATATCAATTGCGTTCTCCTTGTAAAATTCAAAAGAGTGCGTATATTTAAGTGACCCGATTCATGTTGTTTCATAATAAATATGACAATAGAATCATGTTGTTTCATAATAAATGTGACAATGGACTACTCATGTTATTTCGTAATAAGCGTGACGGTGGACTCATGTTGTTTCGTAATAAGCGTGACGAAGGACTCATGTTGTTTCGTAATAAGCGTGACGATGGACTCATGTTGTTTCGTAATAAATGTAACGATGGGCTCATGTTGTTTCGTAATAAGCGTGACGATGGACTCGTGTTGTTTTGTAATAAGCGTGACGATGGACTCATGTTGTCTCGTAATAAGCGTGAATATGGACTTTGTTTTTTCGTAATAAGCGTGATGATGGACTCATGTTGTTTCGTAATAAGCGTGACGATGGACTCGTGTTGTCTCGTAATAAGCGTGAAGATGCATTCATGTTGTCTCGTAATAAGCGTGATGATGAACTCATGTTGTTTCGTAATAAGCGTGATGATTGACTCATGTTGTCTCGTAATAAGCGTGAAGATGCATTCATGTTGTCTCGTAATAAGCGTGATGATGGACTCATGTTGTTTCGTAATACGCGTGACGATGGACTCATGTTGTCTCGTAATAAGCGTAACGATGGACTCATGTTGTTTTGTAATAAGCATGATGATGGACTTATGTTGTTTTGTAATAAGCGTAACGATGGACTCATGTTGTCTCGTAATAAGCGTGATGATGGACTCATGTTGTTTCGTAATAAGCGTAACGATGGACTCATGTTGTTTTGTAATGAGCATGATGATGGACTTATGTTGTTTTGTAATAAGCGTAACGATGGACTCATGTTGTCTCGTAATAAGCGTGATGATGGACTCATGTTGTTTCGTAATAAGCGTGAAGATGCATTCATGTTGTCTCGTAATAAGCGTGATGATGGACTCATGTTGTCTCGTAATAAGCGTGAAGATGCATTCATGTTGTCTCGTAATAAGCGTGATAATGGACTCATGTTGTTTCGTAATAAGCGTAACGATGGACTCATGTTGTCTCGTAATAAGCGTGATGATGGACTCATGTTGTCTCGTAATAAGCGTGATGATGGACTCATGTTGTTTCGTAATAAGCGTGATGATGGACTCATGTTGTCTCGTAATAAGCGTGATGATGGACTCATGTTGTCTCGTAATAAGCGTGATAATGGACTCATGTTGTTTCGTAATAAGCGTGATGATGGACTCATGTTGTTTCATAATAACGTGGATGCCATGTTGTCTCGAATAAGCGTGATGATGGACTCATGTTGTTTCGTAATAAGCGTGATGATGGACTCATGTTGTTTCGTAATAAGCGTGATGATGGACTCATGTTGTTTCGTAATAAGCGTGATGATGGACTCATGTTGTTTCGTAATAAGCGTGATGATGGACTCATGTTGTCTCGTAATAAGCGTGATGATGGACTCATGTTGTCTCGTAATAAGCGTGATGATGGACTCATGTTGTTTCGTAATAAGCGTGAAGATGCATTCATGTTGTCTCGTAATAAGCGTGATGATGGACTCATGTTGTTTCGTAATAAGCGTGATGATGGACTCATGTTGTCTCGTAATAAGCGTGATGATGGACTCATGTTGTTTCGTAATAAGCGTGATGATGGACTCATGTTGTTTCGTAATAAGCGTGATGATGGACTCATGTTGTTTCGTAATAAGCGTGAAGATGCATTCATGTTGTCTCGTAATAAGCGTGATGATGGACTCATGTTGTTTCGTAATAAGCATGATGATGGACTCATGTTGTTTCGTAATAAGCGTGAAGATGCATTCATGTTGTCTCGTAATAAGCGTGATGATGGACTCATGTTGTCTCGTAATAAGCATGATGATGGACTCATGTTGTTTCGTAATAAGCGTGATGATGGACTCATGTTGTCTCGTAATAAGCGTGATGATGGACTCATGTTGTTTCGTAATAAGCGTGATGATGGACTCATGTTGTTTCGTAATAAGCGTGAAGATGCATTCATGTTGTCTCGTAATAAGCGTGATGATGGACTCATGTTGTTTCGTAATAAGCGTGATGATTGGTTGTTTGTAATAAGCGTCATGGTTGTCTCGTAATAAGCGTGATGATGGACTCATGTTGTCTCGTAATAAGCGTGATGATGGACTCATGTTGTTTCGTAATAAGCGTGATGATGGACTCATGTTGTTTCGTAATAAGCGTGATAATGGACTCATGTTGTTTCGTAATAAATGTGACGATGGACTCATGTTGTTTTGTAATAAGCATGATGATGGACTTATGTTGTCTCGTAATAAGCATGATGATGGACTTATGTTGTCTCGTAATAAGCATGACGATGGACTCATGTTGTTTTGTAATAAGCGTGACGATGGACTCATGTTGTTTCGTAATAAGCATGGCGATGGACTCATGTTGTTTTGTAATAAGCGTGACGATGGACTCATGTTAATTGTTTCGTAATAAGCGTGAAGATGGACTCATGTTGCTATCTGATAAGTGCAACAAGGGGATCCATGTTACTGCCTGATACGTGCACAAGTTCGTTGGACTTTTAATGACCTGCAAGGGCCCAGTCCAGCATCTGAAGAAGCGTGATGATGGGGAAATGTTGCTGCCTGATGTATGAAAACCGAATATGTTATTATTACTAGCATTTCTAAAGCGCAATATCTCCGGGACCAGCCCATTCATAGGCGCGTCAAGTTGAAAAGAAAATGTTCTAAAATGTATATTATGGTAAGTTTTACATTATATCTGTAGTCAGTCCAGTATCTTGTTTGGATTCACAACAGAAACAAAAACAGTAAACTAGCATTGTTTATGCCGCGGACAAATAAATATACACAATGACTTGTTTTATGGAATGTTTTATTTAACGGTTCACAAATCTATGCACATTCATAAATGCTCATCAGTAAGCTTCCTAAACTGTGTCACATTGCAGTATTTATAATGTAACACATTCCACAACATAACATTTACCACATACATTACTGTGCTACATTTCAAATTTACATAGGTGTAGCTTGGGCATTTTATATTTCCTATGACAGAGTTCATTTCAGTAGTTTTTTTTATCTAATCAAAACATGGACCAAAAAACTACGGTAAAATACACAATGACTACATATTCGTTGTTCGAAGGTTTTACAGATTGTTTCACAACTTGACACATTACATCTAATGAGCAAAACAGTTCCATCTATATACATGTACACACCTTAAACGCAACTGGTTATTCAATGCAACATTGTAGAAATATGCCGACAAGTATGGTGCATGACATACAAGCATACATGATGCCTGTATGTACAACATTGCACATCACATACAAACATACATGATGCATGTTTGTACAACACTACACATCACATACACGCATAACATACATTACAATGTTCTAGTTGTACAAGAATGTGGCAGTTTATAATGTTACAATAAACAGCTGGCAGTACTTTTTACAAACTAGTGACACTACCTGAACATTATCTAGGATTAATTTTACTAAACAAAGTTAAGTTAGTTACATTACATCACAAACATTCTTCCGTGATTGCAACACAGAATGTACACATTGTTTATACAAGACTTCTCTGAATCTACAGTTAGAACACAAGAATGTACACGGTATCTACAGCAGACATTTACAACTGGAATAGAAGAATGTACAACTTGTGTACATCAAACTTCTATGACAGGAACTCAAGACTGTACATCATGTCTATGATAGGAATCCAACATACACATTGTGTATAGGCAATCGGTGAAGCACTGGTTACTCCGAGGCCTGTAGGAACAAACACAATTCATATAGATGACCAACAGTTGAGCCAAATTCCAATTCAAACTAATAATTCAACTGTTGATATCGTTTAAGTAGTTTTGAAAACTCCATTGTCGATATAAATAATTGTCTATGTTTCTTTACAATATATGCAAATTGTACTAAACTGTTCGCAAGTGGGAATTATCCACTGAACTGATACAAAACCAGTAGGACCTTTTGTTGGTTTTGTTTAACTATAATACTAATAAACATAGTATAACTTGGCATTAACTGTCTCTTTTTAGTGAACTGTCTTCTCTACAGTGGATAGGAATAAGCCAGGTATTGAAAGGAGTTGGCAAAAGCTTCACAGATGCCATAGTCATGTTACCATACATGTACCGTGTCAGGTGACTCTCCACTGTAATATCAACACACACGTCTACACAGACATACAATATCCAGGCGTGTTGGTTGACACATTCACTTGCCATGGGCTGGTAGTCTACTGGGTTAGTAGAGAAGACTAAGGTGCTGACAGGACAAATCAACGGTTGTCATGGTTACAACAAATGCATGCAGCTCAGTTGGCTGGCATACAGACAGAGCCGTCACATCAATCAGTTAAACATTGCTGTCCTACCATCTACCAAACAAACTGCAGGTCTAGTGTGGCATCAAAACCTGCGAATGATATAAACACGGGAATGTTGACATGTCCCCTTAAAGCTGCATCCTCAACTGGTTTAGTTCATTGCACGTGCAGTTCTGCCAGGTCCAAATGTGTGATATGGGAACAGTTGAATGACATCCACAGTTGGGGTGCATATCTCTGTTTACACTGCTAGAACCTTTAGCTGTAATTAGCTAAATTTAGTCTGAAATCGGCTGAACTTGCAGGCATTAACAAAGCAAGTTGCTTGCCTGATGATATTACCAAAATTACATATAAAAGTTATTCAAGAATACTATTGTTGTATGATTACTATGTTCATAAATTTCTTACAAAACAACTATATCCTGTTGAAATGAGATGAAAAAACTGAATTGAGGAGACACCCTTAAGAGCAAAATAACTGTCTGTGTTAATTAAGCTATGTGTTTATAGACGTATGTTGTTTCTGAACTGCACAAAAACCACTAAATCTTGGTTGTTCAATGGTTAGGTTTCTACATGTTACACATGGGATGTTGCAGACAGCACCAACGGCAGACCCCTGATGCTCGCAGGAGTTCCTGGAGAATCACTTGTCTCCCATCTTTAAGTTTGTTGTCTGTAAGAAACAACGGTTATTTATATACAGCTATTAATCACAAAAGCATCACATCCTTACATCTAATGAAGATGCATGCAAAAATATTCTTCTAAACGTTTATCATTCAGAAAGGAATTTTTTGACTTATTTTATGGTTTCCCAAATCCTTGCGCATCAACAGAGAGGTAAACGTGAGAGACTTTAGTTGGTTTTAGTTTGGCCTTATCAGCAACACAATAGCCACTCCAAGTCATGCCAATCTTAGCTAAATCACAGAAACAAACCTTTGACAAATTAACTTACTCAACTGTATTCTGTGTAACAACAACACATAATTGTCAATAATATTGTGGACGGGAAATGTTGATATCCTCCTTAGAATTTTTAGATCCCACTTTTAAGCGTTTTTGGACAAATGTTCCAAACTTTTTTTAAGGGATACTCCAGTCAGTGAGAGATTCACACCATTTACTTACATCTGTATAATATATTGGTTGTGCATAGTAATTGTGCACAAAGATCGTTAATAAACAATGAATTATAGTATAATTGTACCAGAAACATTCCATGTTGGATTCAGGCCGCTGCCATCTTGAGACTTATGCACCAGTGACGTAAACTGCTTACGTCACTGGCGCATGCACGTTCGTACAACCTATGTCTGTCCAATGGTATTTGAAGTATCCAGTACGTCGCGGATTGCTTGTGTCACTATCACAATTATTAGTGAAGATTCCGCCAATCCTTGCATTTTTCAACAATACGTGGACATAAACAATTTGGCTTACGTCATTGGCGCATAAGTCTCAAGATGGCGGACCCTGCATCTAATATAGCATGTTTTTGATACCATTGCACTATAAGTAATTGTTTATTAATGATCTTTGTGCACAATCACTAGACACAACCAATATAGTGTAGTTATATAAGTTAATACTGTCAAGCTCTCACTGACAGGAGAATCCCTTTAATAGGCTAATGAACAGTAACTTGTAAAATAACATGCACGTCCACTAAAAAAGCTATGCAACTGTTTGGTAAAAGAAAACGTCTTCAGCTCTTCCTTGAGAACTTTCGATATTTCATTCAAAGCAGCCATTGACATACATGCAAACATTACGTTAAAGTTAGGATAATAAATTGTCAAAATACTATGTTTCCCTTTATTTTGCTTCTCAAATTAATATCCTACTATCTTTAGCATGATTTTATGCACAACTGAATCGCTGTGGACCAGTTATATGCATGACAGTGACAGTGGTACTTGCCTGCAGAATGGCGACAATCACACCAAAGAGTCCAATGGCACTGCCAAAGATCTCAATAATGAGAATCTTCACAAAGAGAGACGGGTTGGCAGCATCAGATAGGGCCGCACCAGAGCCAACAACACCCACACACAACCCACACGACAGGTTGGTGAAGCCCACAGTGAGGCCCGCCGCAAACATGGCATACCCTGCACAACCAACAGAGTCCACGTCAACTCACACAGCACAACCTACACAACCAACACAGTCCCTGTCAACTCACATGGCACAACCTATACAACCAACACCAGTCCCTGTCAACTCACACAGCACAACCTACACAACCAACACAGTCCCTGTCAACTCCACATGGCACAACCTACACAACCAACAGAGTCCCTGTCAACTCACATGGCACAACCTACACAACCAACACAGTCCCTGTCAACTCACACGGCACAACCTACACAACCAACACAGTCCCTGTCAACTCACACGAGCACAACCTACACAACCAACACAGTCCCTGTCAACTCACATGGCACAACCTACACAACCAACACAGTCCCTGTCAACTCACACAGCACAACCTACACAACCAACAGAGTCCTTGTCAACTCACACAGCACAACCTAAACAACCAACACAGTCCCTGTCAACTCACACGGCACAACCTATACAACCAACACAGTCCCTGTCAACTCACACAGTACAACCTACACAACCAACACAGTCCCTGTCAACTCACACAGTACAACCTACACAACCAACAGAGTCCCTGTCAACTCACATGGCACAACCTACACAGTCCCTATCAACTCACAAGGCACAACCTACACAACCAACACAGTCCCTGTCAATTCACATGGCAAACACTCGAAAACACAACATAGTCTCTCTAAACTCACAGCACAACCTACACAACCAACACAGTCCCTGTCAACTCACATGGCAAACACTAAAAAAAAACAAGTCTGTCAATTCACACGACACAACCTACACAACCAACACAGTCCCTGTCAACTCACATGGCAAACTCCACAACCAAAAAGTCTCTGTCAACTCACACGACACAACCTACAAAATCCAACACAGTCCCTGTCAACTCACATGGCACAATTTCCACAACCAAACAGTCCTCTGTCAACTCACACGACACAGCCTACACAACCAACACAGTCCCTCTCAACTCACATGCATGTACAAGTTTTTTAACACCAACTTTTATCACACAAAACATGATTTTAGCAAAATTCAAAGCAAGATCATTTTTAACATGTAATTATGCCAATGTTGAGCACACATACGACTAAGCAGACATTCTTTTCATCTTCAATGAAAGTATGTAATTATTGATGAAAACTTAAATTACAGTGTATGACCCCAGCTGTAAAACAATACAAAAAGTGGGACACAATTTCAAATTTATTTTTGCTGACTACCTTGTTAAAAATGTAGTCAGGTTCCACGAAATGGAACTGTTATAAACAGGGTGCATTATAAAGTACTTTAAAGTTATTCCACCAAGTCCAAAAAGCACAACCCAAAAGCAATCCAAAGCCACTGTGCTGATCAGATTATAGTAAAACGTTACATATTATACTGAGTAAAATTTCAAATGGTGAACGGCTTAGAAATAAATTAAGAACCAACATGCAAATTTTTCAATGCAAACTGGGCAATAATACAGCAATGCACTCTACTCCCAATTCGTTTTTACAGTTGTACTCATACAATAAATTTTGTTTTTTGTTAACGCATGTGTTTCAAGACACAGCTGTGCATGGAAAAAACGAGTTATTACAGCATAATTCTTAGCCTCCAGCACCTGTTTCCACCGCAGCAGAAATTTTGGGGACCCGATGTGTGCGTTATAATGAGGTGTGTTATAATAACGAGGCATGACAGCATTAATGTTTATAGTGAACCCATGTATATACATATAAAATATATTCACGTGAGTTGTAACAGAATGTTATAACATACCTGCCATGTAGTTCATTCGAATTGCGTGATCACTTGCTACCTCTGGGTGAAACTCCTGCAATCAGCGCATTCACACTTGTATATAATGCCACTACTGGGTACACTAGCTACATAACACTGTTTAATTACATTCTACATTTATGGATGTAACAACAACTATCCACAAATCACGTGTCCACGACTACATAGTGCAGCGAACACAATAACCAAAAGTGTTGTCAACTCGAACTTAAAATTTTCAGAAAACAAGAAAATTTAATTTTTTAATCACAAAAACAACACCATAAATCCGGCCAACTTAAATAACATACACAACTATAATTTGCTGCCACAGTTTGCCCATAGCAACAAGCATCTAGTATTTTTGTAAAGAATTGTTTGCTATGCAATAGTTATTGTTGACGTTTTACTCAATGAAGTGGCAGTATTGAGGCCTTGTTAAAAAACACTATTGTTTTGAATATTTTCATTAATTGCTCCAAAGGGGTTTTATTAAGAAGAGCCACTATTGAGGTTTTTAAAAAACAATGCAGAAAATAAAATTGGGTCGGATGGAGAAGAACGGACTAATCCGGAACATCGTGTTTTGCCTGAATCAGTCACAACAGTGCACGAGACCTCCAACAGGCTTTGTCAACAATGTTCATATTTTTTCATAACAATTACGTGAATTACATAACAAATGCGGCTTAACATAGCATAGAACAAACATTCCTACATATGTGCAATGTTCATTTCAATATGTTGCCTTATGTCTGTCATAAAAATATTTGTCGGACAGACTTTCAACAAAATAAATGAAGGAATAAACAAAAAGACCATACATCTGGCATCCTTGTTATGGCTTGGTGGAGCTTTTGTAATCGTAGAGATTGGATTGGTCATGTGCATACCACCCCGGCAACCATATCAGAGATAAAATGTAAGTTAAGAGACAGTAGGTTGTGACGACAGACAGATACCCACCTGAGTGACGTTGCCAATGACGATAGCCATGATGATGCCATAGATGGCGACAGCTTCACAGAAAATGACACTGACAAGGTTCTTTGTGCGGATACGAGGCACCTTCACTCCTGCCCCCAGGATACTTGACCCCGTTGTAAAAATACCCCTGTTCACAAACACACCTTCCTATAGTTTTTTAACACAAAGATTTTATCATGTACTAAGTTAGTGAAAAATATGTAATCAAACATCCACAATTTATATTTCGGATTGAATGTGTTTGTAATACACAACATTTAAGACATTACAAAGTATGTATCTGAATTATAATCTATTCAATCAGGACTGCTCCCTTAATGTGTTATAATATGTTTTTATTCTCCAGCCAAATTTAAATTGCTAAACATGGAAAGGAGTAAAACTAAAAAGCAATACATAGTAAATTATGTTAAAAAAATAAATGCACCTGAATAAGGGTAAACATTCACAATATTTATAATGTGAAATTTCTGGAAGATGCCTGTGTAAGGAGTAACTATGGACTAAGGACACGTAACACTGTTTATTATTCAAATGATGTCTATGTCTCTACGTACCATGCAGCTCCAACAACCGACAGTGATATTGCAAGGCCAATACCAGTGTTAGCCCACTGGTAGGGCGAGATCCCCACCAAGAACCTACAGCACAGCAATCAATAAAAACTGAGAACAGCACCTTAACGGGAGCATGCATTATTTCAATCTGGCTGTGTTAATATTTAATGTTTAACTTAATAATAATAATATGCACATTTATATGGCACCATTTTTAGCATGTGCTGTGCAAAGGTGCTTTACAAATTCACTAAAACAAGTCGTACATATTAAAACAACATCAGAACTTAGTATATAATATGTAAATATATATATCAAAACCAGCCCAGGCAAATTAGAATCTTGGCCCATGCCTGGCCTGTTAATGTTTAGCCCAGGCCCAGCCACACATTTCAGACCATCAAGGCCTAAAATATGTGTGTCTGGTAACACAAACCTAAAGCATAGAGAAGACAACAGTTCTTATCATCTTATAATAGAAAATGGAAATAACACAACATGTAATAGATTAAGGACTATGTTAATAAGGATGTGTCCATCCTACATTTGTATGCTGTGAGTGCAATATGAGGTGTGTACTGGTTGGATGCTATGGAGGAAGTTTTTTAATGGAGTTTCAAAGAGTCAAACGCAGTACAAATTTAGATTTTATGAGAGCCTCAAGAGCTGATCAAATGTTAAATGATGCCTCGATAAATGTTCAACAGCACATCCGCTATATTCTGTTGACATTGACAGTGTACTCAGGGTGGAGCGGAGCTGAGGCTCCAGCTTAGTCCTGACAACTCAACCTCTCCACTATTAATTTAGTTCTGGTGCCAGTAATCATCTAGTTAAATAGGAAGCGTATTACTTTTCTTTGACTATGGAATGTCAAAAAGATTTTAAACTGTCGCGTCCAGACCATCAACATATAAACCCCACAACAAATTGTGTAGAGCATAATTACCATGGGTGTACCATAATTTATAATATATAATAACACATCGCTGAGAATATCTAGGCAGCTGAATTTTGTATGTTTGACATTCATTCTCCATTACGTTAACATGAAGGCACACCAAAATTATCCAAACAAGTGCAGGACGACCAAACAATGCCCTTGCTACTGCCGCGAGAAGTCTGACAACCCAGAGTTGCTGTCAACAAACCCCTTTCTGTGCCAATCATTGCCAATGTGAACTCGCATAAAGCCCAGACCCGAATATGATGTATATAATACCTTTTGTTTCAAATATAATTGACTAATAATATGAATATTTTCATAAATATGCAATTAACTACATACAGGCATCTAAACTGTACTTACCATTCGAAGTTAAATCGGTAGCCTTGGTTTGTTAGATTGTAATATAAACCTGCAAGAATACAAGTGATATACTTGACATGTATGGTATACTGTATCAATAATTATCACTAAGACTGTGCCTAAAGCTAAAAACAACTTATAAAATATTTATACAGTCTACATAACATGGTATGACTGACAAATCACTTCTTCTTCACTTATATATATATATATATATATATATATATATATATATATATATATATATATATATATATATATATATGAAGAGAGGAGGCACAATGGCTTGTCATCTGTCAGCCATATTTTACTACTATACCAGTTGTTTTTAGCTTTAGATTGACAGGATTTCGAGGCACGATTTCGAAAGTTCCAGGTGGTCACTAGATTACTGGTTCCAAGTCTACTGCCATATACGAATGACTAGCATTGACACACCTGGCAGTAACACACCTGGAATGGATCAATATTAAGTAAATAAATAGCTCAAATGACACTGGTTTATCATTGAAAAATAATAAAAATAACAACCTGGCCAATAATGGCTGTGATTGACAGTCCACATGCAGAAAAACACAGTGATTATTTTCAATTGTTCACCGATGCCGTGCGGGGGAGGGGCATAAGATATGGAGCTGTGTGTGGGCCCGAATGTTTTTGTGTGTAAATGGCCCCTGTCCTGGTTATCACTTAACATAAGTGGAGTTGTATTCAATTGTGACAGCAGATTATGGCAGCCGGGCGGTGGGTATCGGATGCATTTACAAAAAATATCAGGATTTCATGATAGATAAAGTAGGTTAAAAAATAGTGTTGTGTTCCACAGTGGGTGGAAGATTCAGAGTAGAAACTAGGTTTAGTGGGTGGGGGTTGGTCACATTTAATTTTAGGTGACCTAGTGGTGGGGTGACCCCCACTGATACAGTGTCGATGGTAAATATTGTGTGAAGAAAACTGTTAAGACCGGTCATTGGTAATGTGTTTAGAATTTGTAGGTGTTACTTAGCAAGACCATTGGGGCCGGCTCACTTGCTCTGTAGATGTATATAAATGTTGTCCATCTGATTTATCTAATATAACAAATGTTTGATTTGGCCTATTTCAATAATCACTTGTCTTGTGTTGCTGCCTTGCATAGGAGACTGTATGTGCAGCGGGTACATAGTACTACATACGCATAATAATGACAGTCTTTTATTTAACTTGCCTAAATTACTAGAAGACAGCTGCACCTACTGGACAAGCATTCCCCTTCATTGAAGCCTATGATTAGGAATTTGCGGTTAGTAGGGTGAGTCTAGTTTGAGACCAAAATCCAAATTAAGTATAAGATCAGTAGGCCCTATTTGGCTATTATCAAAACAATAATTATACTTGGGGAAGAGCCCTTTTCTGGTGCATTTTTCTCAGTGAATGGCCATATTACATTATATGTTAAACATTAACACAGGCATAGCCCTCTGCTGCCATAGTATAGCCACACCATGCAGAAAAGGCTATTTAATTCATCAAATAACCGATCGGAATAAAAACAAATTATTGCAACAAGTTTACAAAACTATTACTAGAGTTAGATTCAGTCTGTTTTGGTTTTAACAGCAAGTCAAAAGTGCATTAATATGGTATATCGTATGACATAACACAATAACCGTTAGCCCACTGACCCAGGCCCAGCCAACATGTAGGTGAATGTCACACTGTCACTACCCTCCGAGGACAACAGTGACCGACGTAAGCTGTCATTCATCGGCTCAAATGCAGTCCGTGATAGTGTCACGAGACCAGACCCAATCTACTCTTACTTTGGCTCACCGGTGAATCTCTATAGCTCGTACTCACCTATTATAATCAACAAGCCAAATATCACCGAACTCGACAGGTATGATACTGCCGCATATGAGTAAGACATGGTTGCAAAGAACTACCGACAACGGGAGTACATAGAGCATACACCAGAAGGGTTGTTACTTCGCCGATCTTATCATAACGTCCTCTCAGTTATTACGATACTTCGCCGAGACATCGCGAGATTGAAGGGAAATTAGCTTGAAGCGCCATCTTCTGGCTGTTTCTTACCCTAGTGGCTCTACCTGGTGATATGTTTGCATTTCGATGTTGCGTCAGGATGACCAAAATGTTTTCATGAATAGTAAGCTACTGTAGATAGGTAAATACTAAATTAAACCAATATCATTCACTGTAGCAGTATGTGTGGCTAAACACATTTGCAAATAAATTAATAACATTTTTCTTCTGTGGGATGAATGGTTGTTTTATATTATTGCCTGTATTATCACCCACTATACACTGACGGCCATGCCAACTCTTATCATAACAATCACGAACATGTGCACCATATGGGTGCATAGCATAATATATGGAATTAAATACATTGCAGTGTATTTTAATACAAATACTCGTGATTGGTTCAAATGCAAAACCTTTAAATGCAAAAGTATTTAAATACAAATACACGACCCCCAACATTCATTGGAAAGTATTATTGCGGTTCAGGTTTTAAAAACATTTCAACATAGCCTATTGGTTAGTCTATCACAGGCTTCAGTTTTTACAGGACTCTGTCTCCTTGTTTCGTCTACGGACTCCTTCTATGTCCATTGGTAGGAGTTCATGTTCTCCCTGGCCTAGTTTTTACACAGTAAATCCATTGTAAATAAGCCAATGTTTAGTGTTTACAATCCATCAACGAGAGTGTTTGCTGTCAAGTTTCATATTCCCGACCTGACTGCTCAGAGAAATAGCATTGATACGGAGTTGCTAACTTGTGATAATAGATCGGTCGAAACATTGACGTAAGAGTCGTGTTCAATGGGTGCGAGAGGCTTGAGCATCAGTGGGGATCGCCACATAGCAAATATTTTAAATACTTGCAAGGTGGGGAGAAGCTGAGGAAATGATTTGCAGGAAAAAGCTGCAGCTTTCATCTGCCATAAGGCTCAGTGATAAAGAATATGATGCTATCAAACGAAATAGATCAATCCAGGCATAATGGCAGAACTGGTGTCTGTGATTGGAATATGATTCCAAAGCAGAGAGCCTGCAAAAAGTTTCAACTGGGTTGCAGATTACCATTATTTGGTAGACATTTACTGAAACATAATAAGCTGATAATTATTGTAACCAGACCTCGGGTCAAATACATTTGTATTCAGAAGTATTTTTTTAAAAAGTATTTGTATTTGATGTTTAGGAATTAAAAGTACTTGTATGTAAATACTTTCCTAAAGTATTTGAATTTTTTAAATACTTTGTCAGTATCAACATTTCTGTTTCAAGATAATTTGTAATGTCTGCCAAACAATGAAACTGATTACCTTCACTGCAACTTCACCTAACAGTGCTAATTACTGATGAAGACACATAACAGCAGGTGTTCCCATGGCCCTGGCAGTGACCACAACTTTTGTTTGCTCAGAGCCAGAGGATGGATTAACACCTGACAGTGACTATAGGTCAATATCCCCTTGGCTCTTTAGTCAGGCTCCAAGCTGGCACCAGGCTATTCTGGTTTCCTGGCTGACTTTGAAGTTGAGCTGTCACACTTCCTCACAAGATCATAGGGATCATTAGCAGTGTCTCTTCTGAGGGCAAAATAGGCATTTTATTATGGACCTCCTGGCTTAACATAACAAACAACATATTTTGGCCTTCACCTCTGTGAATAGAGGTTTTTGAGTCAGTTGTCACTGTGATGTAGTTAGCAATAACAAAACTCCCTAGCACTGGTCTCCTGTCACCGTATGAACAAAACACTAATTATGCCTATAAACTAGATATCTCAATACATGAGTGGCTTTTCTTTTACCTACATGGTACTACATCCTGAAAATATTCAGAAGTATTTGAAATGTATTTGAAAAATATTTGAAATACTTTCCAATGTATTTGCATTTAAATACATTTGTACTTAAAAGGTATTTAAAAGTATTTGTATTTTAATCCCTCAAGAGTATTTGTATTTAAAAGTATTTGTATTTTAATCCCTCAAGAGTATTTGTATTTAAATACATTTCATTGTATGATGTCTGATTGTAACATGTTTTAGCCATTTTCATTGTCCTTGTAGGTCTGTCAATGGCTGATGCATCTGGGAGTCAAGTTGAAGGGGGTGGAGGTCAAGGGAATAAAGGTCAGGGAGGAGGTGGGGGAAGGAAAAGGCAGAGACAGAGGAAAAACCAACCAAATAAAACTGGTAAGGGTACGATTTGTAAATTTTTGGGCTACTAAACACCATTATCCTGTGGTCACTCATCACAGAGCTCAGTCTGGTGAGGGGTGACTTATCAAGCACAAGCAACAACCTTATAAATAAAATGCATATAATTGTTTTCTTACCTGCCTCTTATAGTTACAGAGTATAGCTGTGTTATGCTGCAATGTCATATTGTATAAAAACATAATGTTGTTGCTGTAAGTTGCATGACCCCACTTGTTGCTATTTGCTGCCATGCTGCATTGTTGCTGTATACCAAAATGCCATGTTGTTGTATGCAGCAGATAACCGACCCCAAGTGAGTGAATCAAGGGCACCAGAGAAAGCTGTGACAACCACTCAAGCCACTGCGTCTGCTGCCTCACTGCCTATACCATCCGTACCGCCAAGCAGCATGGCCCATGTCTCCAAACAGACACAGGACAGTGTTCAGACTCGTACTGAACAGAACACACAGGCACACAGCCAACACAAGAACCAGGACAAATCAAAACAGTGTTCATCGCCACATAACCCAGTGAAGGGCCAAGGAAGTGGAGGACAAAAGCCCAGTGCTGCTGGCGTGGACCCACAGCCAGCTGGAGGACAGGGCAAAGATGGGAAATCTAAGGCACAATTAAAAGCAGAGAGACGAGCCGTGCAGGTGAACCTAGAACAATACCCAGAGGCAGAGCAATGCAGAATGTTACACGTGACTGACACACAGGCACATGAATACATTTGCACTGATTTACATTGCCACATGAATACTTACCGATACACCGATACATATTCACACTTTCACATGAATACTTACCGATACACATTCACACTGTCACATGAATACTTAGCGGTACACCGATACACATTCACACTGTCATATGAATACTCATGATTATACTGACTGATGCAGTGACTGACATCCTTTCAAACTGTTACAAAGCTAGTCAAGTTTACACCGACAGTCATGTAGTTACTTGTTACACCAGATATCACACATTGGTACTTGACAATCTGTCACTCTCCCACAATTACTCTTGGTTACACTGACATTGTTATACAATTAATTGCAGTTATACAACACGTTAATGTTACAGTAAGATTCATGATACATCACTGCTTTACAGGAACGCATAACTACAGCTTGGGTTTTATGAGAAATTCTGTCAATGTTTTCTTATTTATTCTGTAAGTTTTATGGAAGAGACATTTGCAGTGCCACAGCCTCTGTTCATACCATGTATTATATTGCTTACTGAACCAATTGCCTTCCACTTCTGCTAAGGTAAAACTAAGTGGCAAATTAGTTAAATTACACGTTTCATAAGGCCTCTTAATTGTGTCGCCTGGTGTGTTTACATGGATGCACTGGTTGGCAGGAGGCTCAACGAGCCATGAAGGCTTCCAAGAGTGCAGAGGATACAAGTTTAAAGAAAGCTCCACCAGGGAAGAAAAATGAAGGTTTGTCATTTACATATAGACATGTTTAGGGTGTAAAGTGTATGTACATTTATGAGTGTATATGTGTAATCATACACAGTATGTCAAAAGGATAGATATAATCTTACTTATTTGCAAGACTGAATGTGTCCCTGAAAAATCAGGGGCATTGGAATGAACAAGTCTGCTATTGCGTGATGTGAAATAGCACCAAGAACTGTCATACGTTTTTCGTTTGGACGTGGGCATGCATGCAGTCCCGTGCATGCTTGTAAGTACCAAACTAAGCCCATGTTGTACTTTACCTGTAGGAGCAGCTGTTAAAGACATGTCAATGCGAGTACCAGACCACATAAAGATGGATGATGATAAGGCAAGGAAGCGAATGGCAAAGAAACTGGAGAAACAGCAGGTTCCTCAAAGGACAGTGGTCGAGAAGAAAGTCAGCCTCTTCAGTCATCTCCACCAGTGCGAGCGCGAAGTCTCACTGACACAGTCTATACCGTACGTAGTATACAGGTTCTTCTCCTTCACTGAGCACAAAATCTACCACACATAGTATATAGGTTCATCTCCATCATTGTGAGCATGAAGTCTCCCTCCCACAGTCTATACCATTTATAGTATACAGACAGGTTCCTCTCTAATTCTCTATCGCTGTGAGCAGTCTCCCTCAATCTATGCGTGACATAGCTCTATACATTCTCTATCTCAACTATACTCACAATCTGAAATTACTGATGGTAACTAGCAGTAGTAGTACTATCAATATTGCAATATTTAGCTGTACAACAATGACTATGCATCAATAATTTTATGTATTGTTATACTTCCACTTATTGTGTTTATGTTTCTTTATGTTCTTTTGTTGTGTATATTTTGAAATGACGTGTTACTATTGTGTTGTTTGTTGGTGACATTGTGTGATGAACTGAGGGACTGTCTGTCTCACTCTCATATCGCTGTGTCGTGCCCCAGGTTTTCTAGTGGCAAGATTCACCCTGCTATAATGAAGCTTGGCCTGCAGTATGCTGAGGGTGTCATATGTGGGTCTAATGCCCGATGTGTGGCCCTACTTGGAGCCCTCAAACAGGTAGGTGGACACTTCTCTCACACATGGCCGTCTGTGTGTCTGTCATCTACATGTGTGGTAGGAGCATACTTTAGGTGTTTTCAGTTTGAGTAAAACTGATCTCTTTTTGACAAGAAACAATTACACATTGAAACGGAGGGAGAAACTGTGCTGTAACATTTGTGGAAGACTTGTTGCCACAAACCCATGTGACATGCTAAACCTACAGAGTGACCATGCGTACCAGCGCACTCCTGTGAGTGACACAGATACCGCTTGTCTTGCAGGTGATCTCCGACTACGTCACGCCACCCCAGAAGGAATTGTCTCGAGACCTTGATGCAAAGATTAAACCATACATCAGGTGCAGTTGGTGGATTCACTGTGTGAGAACAAAAACAAACTAGTTTATTTATGTGTGGGGTAAATAAGAGTAGCCCATCCCAGTGGGTGGGATGACATCATCTGTCAGAACATTCACATTTCAACATCCACCACTTTCTGGTCACTTCAGTTCGCTTACTCAGGTAACATGATTTACTTGAGTACCAGTCGATTAAACACCCAAGATCACGTGACCATTTATGATGTACCTAGGTAGATTTGCAGGGTGAGTCTTCAAGGCCGCTACCAGAGGTAATTGGAAAGAATTAACTCGAGTATCTGGTGTAATTAGCAATGACAGCTAACAGGGAACATAGATCCCCTATTGCAGAAGAAATTAAAGTCATAATCTATGGATTATGATTTAAGATTAACAGAAAATCACATTTACATATTAATTGATTACGTTTATTTACATAAGGAGTTTATGTCAGTGATCACCACCATCACTGTTCAGTTGTGTTACCCAAGTAAATGAATCGACATTGGCCTCTGTTTCAGCTTCCTCACACAGTGTCGCCCCCTGTCTGTCAGTATGGGCAACGCAATAAAGTATGTTAAGTGGCATATAACTCACATCCCAACAGAGATGCCAGACACAGAGGTAAGACAAGCTGGCTTCCTTCATCTTTTGATACAACTTCAACCTAGAGGAAAATGTGTCTTATTCCAGGAGCAGCCATCACTGCAGTAATTCTAGAAACAATGACACAAATGTAGATAGATTTTTTTAAAGGGAAGCGATCTTCAACTCGGAACTAGCCAGTGTAGTAATTTGTAACAGGAAGTCGGCTGTGGTAAACATGGTTGAACCTATTGAAATTTGCACCTTGGCCATACAACCAATCAATCTTGTTTTGAAACTGGATTGTTTACCATTATTTTGAACACGGTGCATGGTTGCAACATTCAAATTGCAAACATTGTAATGTGCTTACTAAATATAATTTGAAGGGTAGCGTGACATCAGTAGATTTATTACTCTCATAAGAACATTATTTTATGGAAATAATATACAAGTAAAGTACATTTGACAACAATTATAACAGTAGATTGTTACAACTATACATGTATTTTTGCAGGCAAAAGAACAGTTGTATGACAACATCAGGTGCTATATAAAGACTTACATCTTGCTGGCTGCAGAGGCTATTTCAAAGAGTGCTTGTTCTAAGATACAAGATGGAGACGTCATCCTTGTTTATGCTTGGTGAGTCAAAAACCACATTGGAAGCAGTCTTGTTTCTGGTACCAAATACACATGCATGAATGCATCACGACTGTAATTATAATACATACCAGCAACATATTTCCAAATCAAAAAGATATAAGAGTACAATAATTAGATGGTCCAATACTTTTGGAACAACATTATTAGGAGAGACAGAGAGATGATCCAATTAGTGGAGACACTTCTAGTGCACTGATAATTGGAGATACACTTCAAGTGCATAGATAATCAAGTTAGTAGATATATAGTTTTAGTATAGAAATTATGCAATATGAGTCGAGATACACTAATAGTATACAGTTGGTCTAATATGAGTAGATGTGCACTTCAAAAGCACAGATTATCCAATGAATCATGAACAATTATTTATTTGAGATACACTTCTAGTACATATATGATCTGATGAATGGAGATACACTTCTAGTACAGAAATGATCCAATATGAGTGGAGACACTTCTAGTTCACAGCTGATCCAGTATGAGTGGAGACAATTCTAGCTCACAGATGATCTGGTATAAGTGGAGACACTTCTAGCTCACAGATGATCCAATATGAGTGGAGACAATTCTAGCTCACAGATGATCTGGTATAAGTGGAGACACTTCTAGTTCACAGCTGATCCAGTATGAGTGGAGACACTTCTAGCTCACAGATGATCTGGTATAAGTGGAGACACTTCTAGCTCACAGATGATCCAATATGAGTGGAGACAATTCTAGCTCACAGATGATCCAGTATGAGTGGAGACACTTCTAGCTCACAGATGATCCAGTATGAGTGGAGACACTTCTAGCTCAGAGATGATCAAGTATGAGTGGAGACACTTCCAGCTCACAGATGATCCAGTATGAGTGGTGACACTTTTAGCTCACAGATGATCCAGTATGAGTGGAGACACTTCTAGCCCACATATGATCCGGTATAAGTGCAGACACTTCTAGCTCACAGATGATCCAGTATGAGTGGAGACACTTCTACCTCACAGGTGATCCAGTATGACTGGAGACGCTTCTAGCTCACAGATGATCCAGTATGAGTGGAGGCACTTCTAGCTCACAGATGATCCAATATGAGTGGAGACGCTTCTAGCTCACAGATGATCCAGTATGAGTGGAGACACTTCTAGCTCAGAGATGATCAAGTATGAGTGGAGACACTTCTAGCTCACAGATGATCCAGTATGAGTGGTGACACTTTTAGCTCACAGATGATCCAGTCTGAGTGGAGACACTTCTAGCTCACATATGATCCGGTTTAAGTGCAGACACTTCTAGCTCACAGATGATCCAGTATGAGTGCAGACACTTCTAGCTCACAGATGATCCAGTATGAGTGGAGACACTTCTAGCTCACAATGATCCAGTATGAGTGGAGACGCTTCTAGCTCACAATGATCCATTATGAGTGGAGACGCTTCTAGCTCACAGATGATCCAGTATGAGTGGAGACACTTCTAGCTCACAATGATCCAGTATGAGTGGAGACGCTTCTAGCTCACAATGATCCATTATGAGTGGAGACGCTTCTAGCTCACAGATGATCCAGTATGAGTGCAGACACTTCTAGCTCACAGATGATCCGGCATAAGTGCAGACACCTCTAGCTCACAGATGATCCAGTATGAGTGGTGACACCTCTAGCTCACAGATGATCCAGTATGAGTGCAGACACTTCTAGCTCACAGATGATCCGGCATAAGTGCAGACACCTCTAGCTCACAGATGATCCAGTATGAGTGCAGACACTTCTAGCTCACAGATGATCTGGTATAAGTGCAGACGCTTCTAGCTCACAGATGATCCAGTATAAGTGCAGACGCTTCTAGCTCACAGATGATCCGGTATAAGTGCAGACACTTCTAGCTCACAGATGATCCAGTATAAGTGCAGACGCTTCTAGCTCACAGATGATCTGGTATAAGTGCAGACGCTTCTAGCTCACAGATGATCCAGTATAAGTGCAGACGCTTCTAGCTCACAGATGATCCAGTATAAGTGCAGACACTTCTAGCTCACAGATGATCCAGTATAAGTGCAGACACTTCTAGCTCACAGATGATCCAGTATAAGTGCAGACGCTTCTAGCTCACAGATGATCCAGTATAAGTGCAGACGCTTCTAGCTCACAGATGATCCAGTATAAGTGCAGACACTTCTAGCTCACAGATGATCCAGTATAAGTGCAGACGCTTCTAGCTCACAGATGATCCAGTATAAGTGCAGACGCTTCTAGCTCACAGATGATCTGGTATAAGTGCAGACGCTTCTAGCTCACAGATGATCTGGTATAAGTGCAGACGCTTCTAGCTCACAGATGATCCGGTATAAGTGCAGACGCTTCTAGCTCACAGATGATCCGGTATAAGTGCAGACACTTCTACCTCGCAGGTGATCCAGTATGAGTGCAGACACTTCTAGCTCACAGATGATCCAGTATGAGTAGAGACACTTCTAGCTCACAGATGATCCAGTATGAGTGCAGACACTTCTAGCTCACAGATGATCCAGTATAAGTGCAGACACTTCTAGCTCACAGATGATCCAGTTTGAGTAGAGACACTTCTAGCTCACAGATGATCCAATATGAGTGCAGACACTTCTAGCTCACAGATGATTCAGTATGAGTGGAGACACTTCTAGCCAGCTCACAGATGATCCAGTATTAGTGCAGACACTTCTAGCTCACAGATGATCCAGTATGAGTGGAGACATTTCTAGCTCACAGATGATCCAGTATGAGTGGAGGCACTTCTAGCTCACAGATGATCCAGTATTAGTGCAGACGCTTCTAGCTCACAGATGATCCAGTATTAGTGGAGACGCTTCTAGCTCACAGATGATCCAGTATGAATGGAGGCACTTCTAGTTCACAGATGATCCAGTATGAGTGGAGACACTTCTAGCTCACAGATGATCCAGTATGAGTGGGGGCACTTCTAGTCACAGATGATCCAGTATGAGTGGAGACACTTCTAGCTCACAGATGATCCAGTATGAGTGGAGACACTTCTAGCTCAGAGATGATCCATTATGAGTGGAGACACTTCTAGCTCAGAGATGATCCAGTATGAGTGGAGACACTTCTAACTCACAGATGATCCAGTATGAGTGGAGACACTTCTAGCTCACAGATGATCCAGTATGAGTGGAGACACTTCTAGCTCACAGATGATCCAGTATGAGTGGAGACACTTCTAGCTCACAGATGATCCAGTATGAGTGGAGACGCTTCTAGCTCACAGATGATCCAGTATGAGTGGAGACACTTCTAGCTCACAGATGATCCAGTATGAGTGCAGACACTTCTAGCTCACAGATGATCCAGTATGAGTGGAGACGCTTCTAGCTCACAGATGATCCATTATGAGTGGAGACGCTTCTAGCTCACAGATGATCCAGTATGAGTGAAGACACTTCTAGCTCACAGATGATCCAATATGAGTGAAGATACACACCAGTTAGTAAGCAACACAATTCATTAGTACTGCAATCCAATACTTATAGTATAATGCCTACACCAGTACCCAGTTGTAAAAGTTAAAGGCATTGCCTGTTTCAGTTCGTCATTGATTCTCCGAGTGCTTTGTGATGCTCGCAAGAGTGGCAAGACATTCCGTGTGATTGTTGTTGATAGCCGACCTAAACTGGAAGGTTGGTGCTTACAGATAGTAACCTACACAGGAGTGTTCATGTGTCATAACAGTAGATGTATATTTGTGTTTACCTTAATTGTAGTAGATGATTGCATGAATATAAGAACGTGGTACAGGATGTGTATTTGACTAATGGTGGCAGACAGCTGAATTTCATAGAAAATGTGAGAGACTGGTAATAACATTATAGGGAGGTTGCTCTCTTGGCACGTACAATGTTGCATGAAATAATATTGTGGTAAATTGTAATAGCCACTGTATGTATGTTTTTGCAGGGCGTGAAATGTTGCGCCGGTTGGTTCAAGAAGATATTGCCTGCTCATATGTCCTCATCAACTCGGCTGCGTATGTGATGAAAGAGGTACTGTGTGTACGATGGTACTTCTGTTTGGATATGGAGAACATGTTTAGTGAAATAATGTGTTGCAAAACATGACACATCTGTCCACTGCAGTGGCACTCTTACATAGTGTGCCAACGAAACATTAATGTTTGAGTCTTGTTACTCTGTCTGACCCAGGGTGCAGACTGCAGAGGGCCACTCGATTCTTTCTTATTTACCCTGGACCAGTGGCCTCTGATCTGTCAATGATGGATATTGATTTGCACTATTGATTTGACTTTGCTTTTAGCAAAGTCGTTTTGATTTCTTCTTCTTCCATATACTGGACTCGGCCCTTGCAGGGCGTTAAAAGTCCAACGATTTGTCATCCACAAACAGGTGTGACTTAGTCTGATAATAATTGTTTACAGGTTACTAAGGTGTTGCTAGGGGCCCATGCCCTGTTGGCCAATGGCTATGTGATGTCGCGGGTCGGGAGCTCCCAGGTGGCACTTATAGCCAAGTCGTACAACGTGCCTGTGCTTGTGTGCTGTGAGATGTACAAGTTCTGTGAGCGTGTGCAAACTGACTCAGTCGTCTTCAATGAACTAGGTATGTCATCAACCATTTTATCTGCACAACTTCCCTATCTCACAAAGTATGGGTACAAGGCACAAGTTTGAGATACATTAACTTCCCAATTTTACAGAATATGGACGCAAGGTAAAAGTGTCATTTACACTAACTTCCTGATGTTACAAAGTAGGAAATCAAAGTGTAAGTTTAGGCTACAACTTCCTATTCATACTAAGTAGGGATATGCGCTATCACAAAGGAGTAATGATCATATGCTGCTGCTGAAGGAAAAAATGCTGTCGGCCATTTAAGATTTATCGTGTCAAATTAATATGGTATATTTTATATAATCTGCTCTTATAATTATTGTTGTTTTCCGTTAAAAAATAACAATGTAAAATTATTGTTTTCTATTTTGAGCCTGTGTTCATGTTACGATGACTGTCTGCAGGTGACCCAGACGACCTGGTGGACATTGAGCGCAGTGTGGCGCCACTGAGTGACTGGCGAGACATATCATGCTTAAGCCTGTTGAACCTTGTGTACGACGTCACTCCACCAGAGCTAGTGTCTCTTGTCATCACGGACAAGGGCATGGTTCCTTGTACTTCTGTGCCAGTCGTCCTCCGAGTGAGACACACAGAGATTGACACTTAGTGTAGCTCAATGCATGGTTCAGGGCACTGTGTGGATGGATGCTGCATGTTGGATCAGTGTACCAGTGGCTCTCTGCAGCTTGGCCAAGTACAGTTAGGATGAGGGTAGTTCAGGCCAGTGTGTTTTGACCTGGACATGTTGGGCTGTGAGCAGTTTGCAATGACAGACTTCTCTCGGGAGTTTGAACTAGTGCAGATTGTGCCGGTGTGTATCTCTGGCCAGGGCTGTTTGGGTTATTGCATGTTGCCTTGGTCAACATGAAGCACTTACAAAATGACTAACTTTCATGTAAGGCAGTGTCAACTGGTATGCTTTAATCCGGCTGCTTCATCACACATGCAGCTCAGTTGCTGATAAGTTGTCCCCATATTAATAAATGTTGCTGCAACAGTCTATGTTTGTCTTAATTATGTGTTTTTGTTTAATTTACACATGTAGTTGTCTGTTTCTGCAAAGGTATTTGAAGCTAGTTTTAGTTCAATGCACCTATAATGTCATATTTAAAAAGGTAAGCTGTTGAAGCTGTGACATACATTGTGATTTCTGTTTACATGCCAAAGACAAAATCTAAAATTACTTAATTTTACAAATCTCTGTACATGTAGGAGTATTTCAAATAGAACTCTATGTGACTGCTTGAAAAAACCTCTGCCAGCAATTGCTTGACTGACAACTAATGTAGCTGTACTGCTGCAAAGGCTATTTCTGTACACCACACTATCTGTTCATTTCTACAACAATATGTGCATATGACCAGCAGTTGCAGTTTGTAGGCAGGTACATTAGTTCCTTTTAATCATGCAAGTCCAGCACGAACACCATGAAGACAGCTGGTCAGTATGTCAGGTGTCAACACATTGAGAACAATGCAGTAAGTCTATCTTATCGGCTTGATGTCACCACAATCTACCTGTATGACTGTATCCAGAGATTGTTTATTCAAACATGTAGATGAACAAAACTATCAGAAGAGCTGAGGAGACAAATATAAATTTATAAAATAGACCAAATGAAAGAAAATGCATAAGCAATTGTTCACCACTGAGTTGAATAGTATTACATGCAAACATAATATAGTATAAAGTTCAATAAGAGTGAATTTAAAAATTTAGTACTTTTAGTGGGTAGTGGTGTCTACTTGGATATATAATCACATGAACATCTCTGCCAACACATCAGAAATTGTTCGATGCTGCTAATTCCATATCCATCACATTGGTTAGATTAATAAGTTCTTGCCGAGACAGACGAGGGAGAGGGTGGTCAACGCACTAGTGACATATTGTAATTCTCTGTTATTTGGCACAGTTGACAAGTACTTTGTCAAGCTACAGAATCTTCAAAATACAGCTGATGGACTGATCATGCATGTGCCAAAATATTCCAACATCACGCCTGTCCTGAAAGGACTCCATTGACTGCCGGTCCAGGAAAGTATCTGTTTCAAGATAATGCTACTCGTCCACAGAGCGGTCTCCTGTTGTGGACCAGAGTACTTGCGTGACCTTGTATCTACACGCCAACCAGATCACTTCGCTCAGAAGAACCAAACAGCTTAAGAGACCTAAAACTAAATGCAAAGCTGGAGACGCCAGTTTCCCAGCAGCTGCTCCGGACCTTTTGAACCGACTACCTTTTCTAGTAGGAGTACTCTACAATGAGACGCTTTTAAGAGTGCATTAAAATCAGTATATATTTCAAAAATATTTTAATTGCTGCAGTGACAATATGTAAACTGACAATTTTTGATTACATAATTCTTAAAGACAACTTTACTTCTCCCTTTTTGAATGACGTTTTAGATTTTAGGATTTTAGCCTTCCCTTCTGTATTTTTATTTGTTTATTTATTATGTTTTTATTAGTCTGTTTGTATGACAATGATAATGGAGAGTTAATTTTAGTCTTATGTTTAAGTAATTATTTGTTAAGCAATATCTACTACATGTAAAGCGCCATGAATAGTTTTAATAACTAGATTTGCGCTATATAAGTATATTATTTTTTTATTTTATTGTTGACGTTATACAAGTGGCGCCGACTAGTGTAAAAGTTAAAACCTAGAGTAACAGGTGCGCATGCGTGTTGGCCGGAAGAGAAGAAGACGGAGTTGAACCGAGTTTGTGTTTATTTACGTTCTTCTGTAAATCACAACAACAAAGGTGAGCATGAAGCGAATAACCGTATCAAGCAGTTCTTTATGTTTGTGTTGGTAACTGCCAGAGTGAAATAGCATGTACAGTTACTGTAGAGGTACGATAGAATGGTCAAATGTAACAATTTCGGACTTGTTTTGGTCAGTAGAGTAGGAAGTCATGTTGATCCTAGACACAGACTAAGGATTGCACAATCCTCTGGGGAAAAATCATTATAATGGTGGCACTCTATAGACTTGCTGAGCAAGTAGAACACTATAAAACCAACCTAATAAGAACATTTTATTAATGTTGGCAATCCACAAACAGAACACTATAAAACCAATCTAAATGATGGACACTAAATTAATTAAAACCAACCATCACATTTAACAACCCTCTGCAAAAACAGCTCACTCATGTGAAGGGTGGGCTTTCGCATACTGCAGTGCCATGTTGCAGACTTCAGCAGATCGTCTGAAGGCTGAATCCCCCCCGCTGAAACTGAAAACAACTGTCCTCTGTGTTCAGCTTGCAGCTAATTAAGGCCTAAGCAAGGCAGATGTTGTGTCCTGTCCTGGCCATTGTCAAACCTACTGACTGTGTAAATCTTTTTCACAATTGAAAATACCCTCTCGCTGTCTGCATTGGCAACACCACAGCACACAAGGTGGCAAACCGATTGCTCCCACCCAATTAAAATGCCTATTACACTCTTCGGTTGTATTGGTAAAAAATAAAGCGGAACAATGCAAATAATAACTGAGATAGATTAGCGATTTGGAGCGCTTCCACAACGATTTAAATCGCGGATATATTTATTTATAAAAAGGGGCATTATGGGAGGTTAACAAATTTGAAACTGGAGGACGAATCATAAACTGGAGATTTCGGCTGGAGGCTCCCGTGTAAAACGGGAGACTTAACAGGTCTGGTGCTATGTGCTGTAGACAGTAAGACATGTAGAGCCATCCAACAAAATTAACACATATTTTCCTAATTAAAAAAATTGCTGCAATAATTGTAAAACATAAAACATGTATTTGAAAATTCCAAAGATATATATGTCAAGGACGGACATGGAGAGAGCAGCAGACATCTCAACAAAACCGTGTAACAATAACATAGGTGTTACACATACATACACACATGTGTGACATGTTCTAACGAAATGATTCGTATGTCAGCAAAATTGATTTTGAGAAAACACTGCATAAACATGCAAAAATGATTTCCAATGATTTAGAGTCTTTGTCACCAAAGTATACTTTGATATCTTTTCTGTCAATTGTCAATGCTTATTTCTCATTTATATTATTATTTAGTACATTTTACAGCCTTTTTAGAAACACTACATAACATTTCACGCATAAATTTGGTAAAACAGAACTGATAAATCGCACTTGTTCGACTCGCATTCTTCGGGGTTTCTTCCAATTACTTCACTCGGACCCCACATCCCATTACCAACCCCACCACCTCCAATTACTTCACTCCAACCCCCACATCCCATTACCAACCCCACCACCTCCAATTACTTCACTCCAACCCCACATCCCATTACCAATCCCACCACCGCCAATTACTTCACTCCAACCCCACATCCCATTACCAACCCCACCACCTCCAATTTTACCCAACCCCCCCCTCCCATTACCAACCCCACCCCCTTTTTAAAATTTACCCAAACCCCCATCCCTTTCCAATACCACCACCCCCCCAAACTTCACCCAGACCCCACATCCCATTACCAACCCCACCCCCCTTAAAAATTTCTTCACTAACCCCACACCCCATTACCCAAACCCCCCCACCTCCAATTTCCTTTATAGACCCCACATCCCATTAAAACCCCCCCACCTAATTACTTTTCCTTCCCAACCCCCCAAAATTTCCAAAACCTCCAATTCTCACCCCAACCCCAACCCTTCCAACCCCCCCCTAATTAACTTCCCACCCCCCCATCCCATTACCAACCCCACCAAAATTTTTCACTCTGACCCCACATCCCATTACCAACCCCCACCACCTCCAATTACTTCACTCAGACCCCACATCTCATTACCAACCCCACCACCTCCAATTACTTCACTCAGACCCCACATCCCATTACCAACCCCACCACCTCCAATTACTTCACTCAGACCCCACATCTCATTACCAACCCCACCACCGCCAATTACTTCACCAGACCCCAAAATCCCATTACCAACCCCACCACCTAAACTTTTACCGACCCCCCATCTCATTACCAACCCCACCACCCTCCAATTACTTACTCCAACCCCCCATCCCATTACCAACCCCCCCCACCTCCAATTACTTCACCCGACCCCACATCCCATTAACCCAACCCCCCCACCTCCAATTCTTCACTCGACCCCAATCCCATTACCAACCCCCCACCCCCAATTTTTTCACTGGCCCCCTCCATTTCCAACCCCACCCCCTCCAATTACTTCTTTCCGGGCCCCACATCCCATTACCAACCCCACCACCCCAATTTCTTCACCGACCCCACACCCATTACCAACCCCACCACCCCCCACCATTTCCGGGCCCCACATCTCATTACCAACCCCACCACCTTTCCCAAATTTCTTAAACCGACCCCACATCCCATTAACCCAAAACCACCCCAATTACTTCACCCAACCCCACTTTAACCCAAACCCCCCCACCTCCAATTACTTCACTCGGGCCCCACATCTCATTACCAAACCACCCCCAAATTTCTTCACTCGGACCCCACATCCCATTACCAACCCCACCACCTCCAATTACTTCACTCAGACCCCACATCTTTACCAACCCCACCACCTCCAAAATTATCAAACCCCACATCCCATTACCAACCCCACCACCTCCAATTACTTCACTCAGACCCCACATCCCATTAAAACCCCCCCACCTTCCCAATTCTTCACCAACCCCCATCCCCTTACCAACCCCACCACCTCCAAACCTTTATCGACCCCCATCTTTACCAACCCCACCCCCCTAATTCTTTTACCAGACCCCACATCCCTTAAAACCCAACCCCCCACCTTTCCCAAATTTTTCACTTGACCCCACACTCATTAACCCAACCCCCACCCCCAATTACTTCACTTTGGGCCCCCCCCCAACCCAACCCCCCCACCCCCCAATTATTTATCGACCCCACATCCCATTACCAACCCCACCACCTAATTTTTCATCCAACATCCCAATTTAAACCCCACCACCCCCCAATTATTTACTCCCAAACCCCCCCCTCCCATTACCAACCCCACCACCTTTCCCAAATTTCTTTATCCCAAACCCCCCAAACCCATTTTAAAACCCCACCACCCCCAATTCTTACCTTGGACCCCCCAAACTCAACCCAAACCCCCCCAAAACCCCCAATTTTTTCATCAGACCCCACATCCCATTAACCCAAACCCCCCCACCCCCTTTTACCAACCCAAATCCCATTACCAAACCACCCCCAAATTTTCCTGACCCCACATCTCATTACCAACCCCACCACCCTCCAATTACTTTACCAAAATCCCCTTACCAACCCCAACCCCCTAATTATTTATCAGACCCCACATCTCAACCCAAACCCCCCACCCCTTATTTACTGGGCCCCAATCCCATTACCCAACCCCACCACCTAAAAATTTTTTCACTCCGCCCCCCATCCCATTACCAACCCCACCACCTCCAATTACTTCACTCGGACCCCACATCTCATTACCAACCCCACCACCTCCAATTACTTCACTCAGATCCCACATCCCATTACCAACCCCACCACCTCCAATTACTTCACTCAGATCCCACATCCCATTACCAACCCCACCACCTCCAATTACTTCACTCAGACCCCACATCTCATTACCAACCCCACCACCTCCAATTACTTCACTCAGACCCCACATCCCATTACCAACCCCACCACCTCCAATTACTTCACTCAGACCCCACATCCCATTACCAACCCCACCACCTCCAATTACTTCACTCAGACCCCACATCCCATTACCAACCCCACCACCTCCAATTACTTCACTCGGACCCCACATCTCATTACAACCCCACCACCTCCAATTACTTCACTCAGACCCCACATCCCATTACCAACCCCACCACCTCCAATTACTTCACTCGGACCCCACATCCCAATTACCCCCCCACCACCTCCAATTACTTCACCCAACCCCACATCCCATTACCAACCCCACCACCTCCAATTACTTCACTCCAACCCCACATCCCATTACCAACCCCACCACCTCCAATTACTTCACTCAGACCCCACATCCCATTACCAACCCCACCACCTCCAATTACTTCACTCACCCCACATCCCATTACCAACCCCACCACCTCCAATTAACTTTCAGACCCCACATCCCATTACCAACCCCACCACCTCCCAAATTTCTTCACCGGGCCCCACATCTTTATTACCAACCCCACCACCTCCAATTACTTCACTCGGACCCCACATCCCATTACCAACCCCACCACCTACAATTACTTCACTCGGACCCCACCTCTCATTACCAACCCCACCACCTTTCCAAAATTTAATCACCCCCCCTCCCATTACCAACCCCACCACCTCCAATTACTTCACTCGGACCCCACCTCTCATTACCAACCCCCCCACCCCCAATTTTTCACTTGGACCCCACCTCTCATTAACCCAAACCCCCCCCCCCCCCCAATTACTTACCGGGCCCCCCCTCTCATTACCAACCCCACCACCCCAAAATTTACCCGACCCCCATCCCATTACCAAACCCCCCCACCTCCAAACCCTTTACTGGGCCCCACATCCCAATTCCAACCCCACCAACCCCCAATTACTTACCGGGCCCCACATCTCATTACCAAACCCCCCCACCCCCAATTTTTACCGGGCCCCAAATTCCCCTTAAAACCCCCCCACCTCCAATTTCTTCACTCGGACCCCACATCCCATTACCAACCCCACCACCCCAATTACTTCACTCAACCCCACATCCCATTAACCCAAACCCCCCCACCTCCAATTACTTCACCAACCCCAATCCCATTTCCAACCCCACCCCCCTAAATTTCTTCCCCCGACCCCACATCCCAATTTAAAAACCCCCCCCCCTAATTACTTTACCAGACCCCCCATCCCTTTCCAACCCCAACCTCCAATTACTTCACCGACCCCACCTCTCATTACCAACCCCACCACCTCCAATTACTTCACTCGGACCCCACATCCCATTACCAACCCCACCACCTCCAATTACTTCACTCGGACCCCACATCCCATTACCAACCCCACCACCTCCAATTACTTCACTGGGCCCCACATCCCATTAAAACCCCCCCACCTCCAATTACTTCACTTGAACCCCCCATCCCATTACCAACCCCACCACCTCCAATTTCTTCACTCAGACCCCACATCCCATTAACCCAAACCCCCCCACCTCCCAAATTTCTTCACTCGAAAACCCCCCATCCCATTACCAACCCCACCACCTCCAATTCTTTACCCAACCCCCCATCCCATTACCAACCCCACCACCTCCAATTACTTCACCTCAGACCCCACCCATTACCAACCCCACCACCTCCAATTACTTCACTCGGACCCCACATCCCATTACCAACCCCACCACCTCCAATTACTTCACTCGGACCCACCTTTATTACCAACCCCACCACCTCCAATTTTTTACCTGACCCCACCCCCTTAAAACCCAAACCCCACCACCTCCAAATTTCTTCACCGGCCCCACATCCTTTATTTTCCCAACCCCACCACCTCCCAATTCTTTACTAGAAACCCCAAATCCCATTAACCCAAACCCCCCCAACCCCCAATTACTTCACTTGGGCCCCCCCTCTCATTAACCCAACCCCCCCCCACCTCCAATTACTTCACTAGACCCCACATCCCATTACCAACCCCACCACCCCCAAATTTCTTTCAAACCCCCCATCCAATTTCCAACCCCACCACCTCCAAATTTTTCCCCTCCGGGCCCCACATCCCATTACCAACCCCACCACCTCCAATTACTTCACTCAGACCCCACATCCCATTACCAACCCCACCACCTCCAATTACTTCACTCAGACCCCACATCTCATTACCAACCCCACCACCTCCAATTACTTCACTCGGACCCCACATCCCATTACCAACCCCACCACCTCCAATTACTTCACTCAACCCCACATCTCCCATTACCAACCCCACCACCTCCAATTACTTCACTCAGACCCCACATCCCATTACCAACCCCACCACCTCCAATTACTTCACTCGGACCCCACATCCCAACCCAAACCCCACCCCTCCAATTTTACCGGGCCCCACATCCCATTAACCCAAACCCCCCCACCTCCAATTATTTACTCAGACCCCCCATCCCATTACCAACCCCACCCACCTTCCCAAATTTCTTCACCCAAACATCCCCTTACCCAACCCCCCAAATTTTTAAAATTTACCCAACCCCAATCCCCTTACCAACCCCCCCCCCCTCCAATTACTTCACCGACCCCACATCCCTTACCCAAACCCCCCCACCTAATTAATTTCACCAGACCCCCCCCTCCTCATTACCAACCCCACCACCTCCAATTACTTCACCAGACCCCACATCCCCTTACCAAACCCCCCCACCCTCCAATTACTTCACCAGACCCCCCATCCCATTACCAACCCCACCAACCCCCCAATTACTTCACTGACCCCCCCCTCTCATTACCAACCC
Organism: Ridgeia piscesae; assembly: GCA_025642075.2. Lineage (NCBI taxonomy): Eukaryota > Metazoa > Annelida > Polychaeta > Sabellida > Siboglinidae > Ridgeia > Ridgeia piscesae. Next base: position 205,457 of record JAODUO010000335.1, read on the forward strand.
CCAAACCCCCAATTATTTACCGAACCCCCCACCCCCTTACCAACCCCACCACCTTTCCCAAATTTCTTCACCAGACCCCACATCCCATTAACCCAAACCCCCCCACCTCCAATTATTTACTCAGACCCCACATCCCATTACCAACCCCACCACCCCCAAATTTCTTACCCAGACCCCACATCCCCTTACCAACCCCACCACCCCCAATTACTTCACTCAGACCCCCCCCTTTATTCCAACCCCACCACCTCCAATTATTTTAATTAGACCCCAAAATCCCATTAAAACCCCACCACCTTTTCCCAAATTTCTTACCCAGACCCCACATCCCATTACCAACCCCCACCACCTCCAATTTTACCCAGACCCCCCCTCCCATTACCAACCCCAACCCCCTCCAAATTTATCGACCCCACATCTCATTAAAAAACCCCACCACCTAATTACCCTTTTTCAACCCCCCATCCATTTCCAACCCCACCACCTCCAATTACTTCACTCAGACCCCACATCTCATTACCAACCCCACCACCTCCAATTACTTCACTCAGACCCCACATCCCATTACCAACCCCACCACCTCCAATTACTTCACTCAGACCCCACATCCCATTACCAACCCCACCACCTCCAATTACTTCACTCAGACCCCACATCCCATTACCAACCCCACCACCTCCAATTACTTCACTCAGACCCCACAATGTTATATCAGTCTAAAATACACTTCAAAAGAGGAGGTCTAAATGTAGAACAAATTCAGGTGCAAATGCTCTTTTATAAATACATATACTTTTAACAAAAGAAAGGGGACTATGGACAATTATCAAAATTGGGGATTAGAATAGTTTATTGTATGTTTATTCCTGTAAATAGTCTTAACACCTACCGGGACATTTTAGCATAATTATTATTATGTGGGTGGATAACACGAGGTGGTGTTAATTAAATAAGCCTAATTCTCATGGCCTATCGATGACAACTATAATATATGTTGGCATGTTGTAGAACTCTGTATAAGTAGGAACACCAATGGGCTAATCTAAATAATGTGATGAGCAACTTTTAAATAGTCAGGACCAGATTGTGTATGTTCTTTTGTTTATTAAGCCACGTTGGTGGAACTGTCTGAATACATAGACCAGGGGGCTTTGCTGAGAGTTTATGTGCGGTCTTGCACCAAGGTGACATACATTTGCATGCCTGTGTTATATAGCATTGAATGTATATTGTGTAATGTCTGCTTACAAATTTCAGGTGAATTATGGTGATATCTGTGAGAAGGACAGGTACATACCTGGTTGTACTCCTCTTATTGATTGTCACATGTGAGTATTGGTCAGACATCAGGTGGAATGCATTTCTGTTTTAAAATATATACAGGCATACACACACAGACAGACACACACACACACACACACACACACACACACACACACACACACACACACACACACACACACACACACACACACACACACACACACACACACACACACACACACACACACACACACACACACACACACACACACACACACACACACACACACACACACACACACACACACACACACACACACACACACACACACACACACACACACACACACACACACACACACACACACACACACACACACACACACACACACACACACACACACACACACACACACACACACACACACACACACACACACACATCTATAATCATAACAAACACACACTACATTTATCACACACATCACAATACAACACAAAAGGTGTTATTACATTAAAGGCTAAAGACAACTTTCAGAATATACTGTCTACTTTACTTTGACATTAAGTCTTATGTTGAACAATAAATCATAGTATATAAACAGCTATAGTGAAGTGGTGTTTTAACGTTAACATACACATTTACTGTGCAGTCTATCTGTTATAAGTATAGAGACCACCAGCACTGTATAACTACAGGTTGACCATCATATTATGGTTGTACAGTTTCTTCCACCAATCTCAGATGAAATGGGGAAACAAACTCGTTGTAGGATGTAACAAGTTATTATATTTCATAAAATTAACCTTTATGAATAAGACAATTGGGTTAATGTGGTGATTGTGTGTCTATGTTCTTGCAGACTGCGAGGCATGGCCTGAGGGCTTGTATGGACTTCCAATGCCAAACACAGGATGTCCACACTCAGATGATGTTAGCTTTCAAACTGGTGAGTATCTCAGACCAGACACAATGTAAGTAGTAAGCACACACTCCTGGTCTACTGGTGATGTTTGGTGGCCTCCTGGGTGGGTTCTGTGTGTAACTATTATATAACAAAACAACATTAAATTTAATCATTAAAAAGTTATATCCCTATACTACAATCTTTATAATAATAATAATAAGGCCATAATGGATTATGGCCTTATTATTATAAAGATTGTAGTATAGGGATATAACTGTTTAATGTTTAAATTTAATGTTTAATGTTGTTTTGTTATATACTAGTTACTGGTAACTGTGAAACAAATAGCCATGGGAAGTGTCTGTTTAACAAATACCCACCTGGTATGCTACAAATATCTAGTTGCTTTGTATTTGCACCAGACCCAACCAACGCTTAAACTACAGATCACCATGTTCCATCCAACATCCCAGTAGGTCAGTGTAGATGACCTACAGTGTGCTGTTGACTGGTCAGTGTAGATCACCTACAGTGTGCTGTTGACTGGTCAGTGTAGATGACCTACAGTGTGCTGTTGACTGGTCAGTGTAGATCACCTACAGTGTGCTGTTGACTGGTCAGTGTAGATCACCTACAGTGTGCTGTTGACTGGTCAGTGTAGATCACCTACAGTGTGCTGGTGACTGGTCAGTGTAGATCACCTACAGTGTGCCGTTGACTGGTCAGTGTAGGTCACCTACAGTGTGCCGTTGACTGGTCAGTGTAGGTCACCTACAGTGTGCCGTTGACTGGTCAGTGTAGATCACCTACAGTGTGCTGGTGACTGGTCAGTGTAGATCACCTACAGTGTGCTGTGACTGGTCAGTGTAGATCACCTCAGTGTGCTTGACTGGTCAGTGTAGATCACCTACAGTGTGCCGTTGACTGGTCAGTGTAGTCACCTACAGTGTGCGTTGACTGGTCAGTGTAGATCACCTAAATGTGCGTGACTGGTGTGTAGATCACCTACAGTGTGCTGTGACTGGTCAGTGTAGATCACCTACAGTGTGCTGGTGACTGGTCAGTGTAGATCACCTACAGTGTGCTGTTGACTGGTCAGTGTAGATCACCTACAGTGTGCCGTTGACTGGTCAGTGTAGGTCACCTACAGTGTGCTGTTGACTGGTCAGTGTAGATCACCTACAGTGTGCTGTTGACTGGTCAGTGTAGATCACCTACAGTGTGCCGTTGACTGGTCAGTGTAGATCACCTACAGTGTGCTGTTGACTGGTCAGTGTAGATCACCTACAGTGTGCTGGTGACTGGTCAGTGTAGATCACCTACAGTGTGCCGTTGACTGGTCAGTGTAGATCACCTACAGTGTCCTGTTGACTGGTCAGTGTAGATCACCAACAGTGTGCTGTTGACTGGTCAGTGTAGATCACCTACAGTGTGCTGGTGACTGGTCAGTGTAGATCACCTACAGTGTGCTGTTGACTGGTCAGTGTATATGACCTATAATGAGCTGTTCTTGTATTACCACAGGGAGCCGCACACAGACGACAGAAGCAGGCAGCAAGACATCTGAGTCCTGTCACCTGGCTGGAGCTCCACAAGGGGAAAATGTCCGCAAAGTCACTCAGATGTTTTGCATGAAGACTGAGCCTCACGGCAACAAGAAGTACAGCTGGACAAAGGGTAATGTTTGGTGCTCTGTAGTATATAGACACTCCATGTCTAAACTACCAGTTTAAATAGAGTATGACGATAAATAGAGTTGTGCAACTAGTGTGACCATGTGGCATGTCGTTATGATGAAATTTGGATATAAAGCTAATATGAATGACGGTATACTTACTTTGTACTGCTTTTATTAAGTTAGTCAGGTGTAGCAAAGGCAGTTGTTATTGACTGGAATACAGATTTGTAAACCAGATTTTTCTTTGACATATAGTGTGGTATCACATCTACCACATAGTCTGTTTTAATCATTCTGTGCTAGTTTGTATGAATGTATAGTTTAGGAGTTGATACGAATTCATATAATCAACCAACATAGTCTGTGTCTTCCCCATTGTTTGTCTGCGGCTTCCCTCGTGTCTATTGTTCTCACAATAGTTCAGTGTGTGTTAGTTGTAACAAATTCATTGTATGGGGAAATGGATCACAAAATCATCTCACTGATGTCACATTGTTGCACTTCAGGCATGTACTGCATCCTCAAGAAGGGAGATTGCCCAAAGGACTTCAACCCTGGGTGGATCTATTGGGACGATGCAGCACCATTTTTTGGCAAAACTATACAACACGAATCTGGTAGGTGTCTTCAGACAGAGAGGGTTTACCTGTTTCCAACGAGGCACATTAGGCCTCGTATATTTATTCATTTTCTACCACAAGTTGACATCTATGTTGCCTCAACTGTCTCGTCACTCTCGTGGCTTCATTGCCAGTTTCTGTGTCTGAGGAATGTGTCACCTTTGTTGACAGGTTCTGTGTCCGAGGAATGTGTCACCTCTGTTGACAGGTTCTGTCTGAGGAATGTGTCACCTCTGTTGACAGGTTCTGTGTCCGAGGAGTGTGTCACCTCTGTTGACAGGTTCTGTGTTTGAGGAGTGCATCACCTCAGTTGACAGTTTCTGTGCCTGAGGAGTGTGTCGCCTCTTTTGACAGGTTCTGTGTCTGAAGAGGGCGTCACCTCTGTTGACATGTTCTGTGTCTGAGGAGTGTGTCAACTCTGCTGACAGGTTCTGTGTCTGAGGAGTGTCACCTCTGTTGACAGTTTCTGTGTCTGAGGAGTGTGTCACCTGTGTTGACAGTTTCTGTGTCTGAGGAGTGTGTCACCTCTGTTGACAGGTTCTATGTCTGAGGAGTGAATCCTCTCTGTTGACAGGTTCTGTGTCTGAGGAGTGTGTCACCTCTGTTGACAGGTTCAGTGTCTGAGGAATGTGTCACCTCTGTTGACCAGTTTCTGTGTCTGAGGAGTGTGTTACCTCTGTTGACAGGTTCTGTGTCTGAGGAGTGCGTCACCTCTGTTGACAGGTTCTGTGTCTGAGGAATGTGTCATCTCTGTTGACAGGTTCAGTTCCCGATGGAAAGTACGACCGCAACACAAAGATCTACTATTGTTGTCGTGGTGACGGAAGCCAGAGCAACAAGCTGACATTGCCGACAGAGAAACCGTTCTACCTGCTCAAGTACGGTGCCCGGTGTCAAGAGGTAGGTGACACGGTCAACTTCACATATCATTAGTCTGTTTACATAGCACGATAAGTCGATAACATTAAACTAGTCTATGAGTAGTATGATAACATTACAACAGTTTAGTTTTCCATTGCGTTGTTGTTGTAAACTAAGTAAATACAATTTACAGTAACCACGAAGTGCTATTGGTGATTATGAAATTCTACATTTATTTTCTGCATGGTTTTGTGTCCCGTGTATTACGTGAACACCATTTGAAAACTGTCCAACTGTTGCAAGACCATTTGTAATGTTGTCCACTCGTTGCTTGTACACGTTCACTAAGAGACTCTGTGGCAGGTGTCGGGCATGGCGGCTTCGGAAGAGTGGGTTTACTGGGCAACAGAGGAACAGCTCAACATGAACGCCCATGGGGGTGTTTACCCCGCCATGAAGCAGTCCATCATCCATGAACGTTACACGAAACTCTTCTACTGCTACTACACACAAAAACCTGGTCAGTATCTGAAGCTTAGAGCCCCAACATCCCCGGTAGTGTGTATACGAATACCATGTTGGTGATGTCAATGGGTTCTTTGGTTTGTGTAGGCATGTGTGGCATTGACGGTTTTCTTTTGGTTGATTTGTTGTTGTAGCTGAAACTGCAGAATTGTTGACAACTGTCTAAATCAGTTAATATATTAAAGCAAGATTCCTTATTTGACAACTAATACATTTTGATTCTCACATTGATGTTTTGAACATCCTTCATCAAGAAATGAACCTTCACTGCTCACCAGATGGCATGGATAGCAGACTGTTCCACGTGTGACTCAATCTGTGGCTCCCCCTCGTCTCTGTTCATAGTTGACACAGTCTTCCTAATCCAGGTGGTTTCTTTAATCCAACGTGTACACCTGTCCATCTCACTATCCACCACTTTCATCCCCTCCCAGTCTGTCACACAGTTATGTCTGTGTGCATGGGCTGTTGTTGCCGACTAGTGTTCTATATTTATCGAGCATTGTGTTTTCTCCCGAGTAAAGCTTCTAGTTTTCTTTTCAACTTCTTTCTTGTGTTCATCTAGACTTTTTCCAAATGTTCTTACTGTTTCACATGTTTTAGGACTTGCATGGTCTTATTTCTGTCTTCCACTTTGCGTTTGGATATGCTACTTTTTTGAGATTTTTGTGTGGTGGGCAATGAAGATTCAGTTCCTGATGGCGGTGAGTCAAAATTGATTAGTTATGAAATAAGGTATTCAAACTGCCCATGTCACCACCTATGTCTGTGTTGCAGAGAACCCTCGTCTCCACACTGTCATGGTCATCATCTACGTGATCTCGGGCCTGGTTGCCGCAGCCATCCTTGTCTTCCTCGTGCTGTTCCTGGTACAGAGACTGGCGTGCTGTCAGGGCAAGCGTGACTACATTGATGACAATGTGGAGGGCAGTGCCCAGGACCACATGTTGGAGGGCACTCCGTCAGGACCCTCTGTCATCTACAAACCCTCTGCCAACAAGCACCCGTTGCCCTCAGACACAGCTAACACCCCCCACGAAGCTGCAGCGTTCGTGTCACCATCTGAGGCACCCCCTGATGAGCAGAAGGGGATGTTACGCGACTCGAAGCCACCTTCGTATGACGAAGTGTTGAAAGAGGACGGGAAGCTCTGATCTTCCAGACACATGTCACTAGTGGCGCTATGACACTGGCGCTATGACACTGGCGCTATGACACTGGCGCTATGACCACTAGTGGAAGCAGATGCCAGACTGCCTTGTGTAGACATATAATCAAACCTTGTAGCAGTATTAGTTAGACAACAGTTTGCTCTTCTTACCATTGGTTTGTTGTGCCAATGTTATATTTGACTTATGACAGAAAGAAACAGCGCCCTGATGGCACATTGAGTTATCTGCTGTTAGTTCAGTTGAAGCGAGAGTCGGCTGATTTGAAGGCCAGGTGAAGAATCAGACAGTTGCGATACAGGGAACAGGGAGTCATTGTCCCACCCTCAACAGCACACCTTGCAATTGTTTTGATAATGAACAGGTAAAAATGTGAGAAAAGGTTTTGAATGTTGTTGTTGTTTTAAGAGGTTGGAATAACACATTATTTGTGTACGTCCATTGTTTAACCTGATTGCCCTGTAGTATTCATGCATACTTTACTGTCTCAGACTGCTGTATGTGACCGCATTCTATGTTACCTTAACTCTGCTCATGATAAAACAACTGTCGTCAGTGTTGTTTTATCACAAATGCTATAGGATCTCCTATGTACATAAATGTTTACATTTTGGTGGTGACAAAATCAGATACAATGGAAGGGGTGGTGGGGTAGTCTAGTAATTTGCTATGTGTTTTCTTAATATAGTTTATTATGAAAACAAAGTAATGCCACAGTTCACAGTATGATTAAAATCCTTGTAGTAACTTGTAGGTCGTGTGTGTCGATTATCACAATGTTTAAATCACATTTGTACATAGTTGCCTCATCAAAGTTGTTTTAGAGAGTGACTTCTGGTATTTGTTTTATGTTATTGGATTCTACTTAGTGATTTTATATCTATTGCAGAAAAAGCAACGTATCGTCAGAGTGTGTTCTGGCTAGGTTTGGTGTAAGACATATCAGATAGTGTGTGTGTATTGTTTTATCTGTTACATCTGATTAGTGTAGTTCTCTGTATGATTGTGTCGACTGTTTGAGATGATTTAAACTACTAGCTTTGTCTACTGATTTGTGTATGCATTGAATCTATTTTTAATAATAAAAGTTGTAATGTGGCTCCCTTTTAAGATAACTAATAATATAATATGATATATTACCATTGTAGCAGAGTACAGTTCCTAAGCTAATGTACTTCACTACTGTGTTGAATGAAGACAAAATGTTACTGCATGTCGATTTTATATCCTACAGTTTGAACTGTTGTGTGTTAGCTGTTATTGTGTGAACTTGTTTTATAGTAACAACAATCAATTTTTTATCATGAAAATCTCAAAATAAATGTTAGCAAAGTTGATATACTGTGTGGTAGTCATATATTCAATCCACCATGCAGTGTTAACTGGTGTTGCAGTGTTGCAAAGCTTGTTTAGAGATACACATAACATGTCCAATAATACCAGAGTTGCACCCATAATTGACAGAACAAAAGCATCTGAAATTGCCTCTTTATATGCAAATACTTTTTTACACCATTCAACTTCTCTTACTTTTACCATCAACTGGGGCGTCGATGTGGCTGGTCATTTTCTTTCTCCCTGCTGCCCTGTCCATCATCTCATCTGCGCTCAGACCCATGATGTCCATGTCTCTTTTACATGTGTTTTTCCATCTGGTCTATGGATGTCTTCTTATTCCTTTTAGCATTGTTCTCAGTATGTGCTACTCTTACTTTCTCATCACATACACATACCATTCACCAACATGTCAAATTATAGATCCGAATGCAAGAAGCAGATAAGCGAGGTTTCTGTTATGAAATGTCCCCTCTAGTTGTGTCAACTACTGGCCACAGAAAAAGTTTATAACAGTCATAACAGAAGCGTTATGGACCACCTTTGGAGGCAGTCTTATCGTGGCGACTCACAAATTCATCCCTCACAAGATAGCAAGAGCACTATGTACCCAGCAGAAGTCCTAAACACCCAATTCCAGTCAGTTTTTGGTGATGACAGAGCGTACACAGGGGAAGAATTAATGTTGAAAACCAGGATGACAAACAGTGACCTCCCTCTATTTGACGACATCAAGTTCAAGGGACAACGTCTGAGGAAACTGCTGAAGAACCTCATATGAACTTGCACCAGCTCTCCCTGTCAACAGGCATTATCCCATCAGATTGGCCAGACGCCTATGTCACACCTATCTATAAGAAAGGGGAAATATGTGACCAGTCTCCCTTACATGTATGACATGCACATTGTTGGCAACGTGGTTGTTGGAACACATTGTGGTCAGCACTGTGAATCATTTCGAAGACCATCAGATTCTCACAAGTAGCCAACATGGCAGTCGCCGAGGCAATCGTGTGCTTGAGTTCGTCGAGGAACTGTCATCCAACATGAAGACCGGAAAGCAGACTGATGTGTTAAATTAATGATAGACTTTGCCAAGGCATCTGACCGAGTAAACCACAGCCTGTTTGTTCACAAGCTAAAGTGCTATACATCAAGGGCTGTACCATCACATGGATCACCAACTTCCTCAGTGGCCTGCGTCAGTTCACCAGCACTAATCGGGTGTACCCTATGGGTCTTCTTAGGGCCTGCTTGTTCATGGCATACATCAATGATCGTCCTGAAAAATTGACAGCGATGATAAGGCTGTTTGCAGATGACACTGTAATCTAAAGGATGGTAGTATAACCTGTGATCTAGACCAGTTTCAACTTCCTTTTTCAACTTTCAACAACAGGCTGGAGAAATGGGAGAAGTGCTTGGATACGATGTCCTTGACAATCACCAGTAACAGGCACTCATGAATACCAGCTGCACGGTCAAATCCTGAACACAGCCTCCAACATGATAGACTTGAGTATCACCATTCACGCGAACTGAAACAGTCACATGCATCAATAACATAACCGATAAAGCAAACAAAACAGTTCGTTTTCTTCATTGAAATCTGCAAATTACCTCTCATCTCATGAAATATCATCAAGGAAAACGCATATACAACTTTTGTGTTGCCATTGCTAAACTATGCTGGAACAATTTGACACCTATACATGCACACACTACACAGTCACAGAAGAACACTGACAAGTTGTAGGCGGTTCAGACACGTTTTGAAACCATAATACACTATAATACATCATCAACAGTGCAACTCACGATAGATGCACTCGTATGGCAATCACTGGAACAACGAAGACAAAACGCGCGCCTTGCAATGCTATATACAATCAACAATAGACTAATGAAATGTACCAGCCTCAAAAACTGGTCCCACCACCGTCATGGATGCTTCGGATCACTGTCTTAACCAGCAGTTTAATATCATCACCTTCAAGACCCACGTACTACAGAGAACCTCATCACTCCTACCATGAACCATAACACAATGGAATGACCTCACAAAGCCAAGACTGTTGACACAATTTGCGTCGAGGGCCTCCCGTAATCAAGCAACCAACCAACCTGTAATTAACGATCGACCTTAGGTTATCGGACATACATTTATTTATCTCGGAGGTTTTCGTTTAATTCATGAAATTCACTGTTCCTCTCTTCAATATATTTCTTTGACAGTGCAATGCGAATCACTCGTAAGATGCAAAAGTAATCAGCTCATTGGTTGTGGCCATGAATGGAAAGAAGAATAATTAAGGTGCTACCCAGATAGCATGCAAACGTTACATTAACGTTTGCATTTGGTTAGAACCGTTTGATTTTGGTTACCGTTAAATTTAACGTTAGTTTTCGGTTGTTTTTGTTTGGTTAGAAAGTAAACGTAGATCTACGTTAAATAAACGAGCAAAATAACGCAAAAAAAACGTTCACATGTAAACGTTAAACCAACGTTTCTGCAAACGTTAAATGAACGTTAGATTAACGTTTCCATGCTATCTGGGTAGCTCCGTGCTCATCAAATCATGGTCACATATCCTGTAAGTAGTGTGTTCTTATCTTTGGGCAATGTACGTTATTCAAGCGTTTCAACCCCCTTTAATTGTCATACTTTTTCAGTGCACAATTCTTCAATTTGACAGAGTTATTGTTTTTTTTCACCGTTTTGTATCTGTCTGTCGTCATTTTGGTTGACGCCATTGTGGGTGCATATATGTGTGCATGCATGCATGCACACATATGCATGCGTGGGTGCATATATGTGTGCATGCATGCATGCATGCATGCATGCATGCAATATATATACAAAACATACAGATCATGCATGCATGCATGCATGCAATATATATACATACATACATGCATGCATGCATGCATGCATGCAATGCATGCATGCATGCATGCATGCATGCATCATGCATGTATGTATATATATTCTGTTTTAGTCTACAGCCAGGTCGCGCTGTACGTTTTAGATCTGTTGACGTCTTTTGACGTATTTCAACACAAAACAGTATAGTTAAGAAACACTTCAATTCATATCCACATACGATATAGTGACTCTAAAAAGAAGCGGGTTGAATTAACCTAACATTGAACCGATATCACTTAATTAGCAAAGATAACATGGGCCGAATTCACCACTCAATTTATGCCATGATAAAGTAGGCCCAATTTACCAGAAAGTTAGGCCGATGTGATCATGGGCCGAATTCACCAATACTCCCTGCACGCGTGGATATTTACGTTTACGAAGATACGATTGACAGATTTGTAGTCTAAAATGGAGGTCCAAGAAGAAACAGAGATGCAATTAGCACCCGTAGAAATGCCGAAGCCAAACATATCAAGTATAAAGAACAAACAACGGAGGACTGAAGCATATAGACAAATGAAGAGGGAACAGCAGAAGGTACGATTACGCGCAATGTGTGCTATAATTTACTTATTATCGCTCAATCGGTACATTTTCACCCAGTCAGTATTTCTTTTACAGTTTTACTAGAGTAGCTACATGTTCAGTTAGTAACTGACTTTGTCTTAGGGATAAGGTAAATGCTTAATTATTTAACAGTATCTACCTTCTAGGTACTACAACAAAACTCCAGCCATCCCTTGTGCGCGCTGTCTTAGAATACGGAGCCATAGTGTGGGACCCATACCATCGGGGGGACATAGACAAATTAGAACAAATTCAACACCGTGCAGCTCGCTTCATCACTGGAGACTACCGCTCTAGACACCCAGGATCTGTCACAACCATGCTCACCAACCTTAACCTCGACACATTAGACAATAGACGACGCGACCAAAGACTAAAATTCATGTACAGAACTGTTAAGAGGATCTATCCCAGCTCTCCCCACTGAAACATTCTTTCGGCCCCAAAAAACAAACAAAAGACACATTAAGCCTAAACACTTCCCCGACCATGTATCCTCAAATTTTGTCTAACAATCAACAACACCAGATGTTTTATAGTACCCACAGCCCACACTGAACAATTTAAGAATTCATTTTTTGTAAAAACAATAGCCGACTGGAACCAACTAAACGAGTCGCAGGTCCAGGCTGAAACCATAACTGATTTCAGTCGCCTGATCTGCGGCTCAAACACTCAATAACATGCGCACACACCCCCGTCGTATATATAGCCACTATTGGCTTCTTTACGACGTATCCCATTCAGATTCAGATCCAAATATTTAGGGTAGCGGCAGTTTCTAAGACTAAGGCTAAGCCGTGGTCTGTTTTTACTCGCACCTCGTTGATACTTTACTCGCCCCTTGTGTATACTTTGTCTAGCACCTTCACGCCTGTCACAGCACAGTTGTATATATACAGTCATCAGCGTCAAACTCCAGACTGATGGACTCTTCTGATTAATAACATAAATATAGACTAGCTAGGACTAGGTACATGTTTGTTCTTTATACATCCTGGTTTGAGCAGTTGAGAGTTGCACAGATATTGTAATAGTTAGCACAATAAGTAAATTTAACTTACTTTGCTGGCATGGTATATTTGGTGTACAAAATATCTTACAACATGGGGAACTGTGTATACCTCATGAAATATCACATTTCTGTCTCAGAGATTCTGTCTCCAAACTTCTCATGTATATGGTATATTTGTTTATTATATATATATATATATATATATATATATATATATATATATAATATTATGACACACTAGCTTACAAAACCATCTAAATTCCTGTACAAATAAAATTCTCTCATAAATTCCACGTAATCTGCAGCACTGGTATTTCGTTGCGGCGTCACTACATATATGAGCTTAACAAATTCTGGTTTTATCCTAAACTTACAATATACTGAGTGACTTTACTTTGTAACATATTATGTGTACAGAGAAGTTTGTTGGCTGTAGTTTGTCGTTTTCATGGTTGGGTCATAAATAACTGAAGACTTTAATAGGGTCACTACTCATGGTAAAAAAGTAGATGATAACACATACCATTGGTATGGAAACTCAACAAATTGACTGACCTGGTGGAAAAGTCAACAATGACTGACCACATCATATACATGTAGCAAACACTGCTGATTAACATCATATACATTGTAGTTGATGAAAGTTTGGATTTTGCTTTCAGCTGAAGAACAAAGAAAAGAAGAAGAAAAAGAAGGAAGCAGAGATGCTGGGAGACAAGGTGTGTATAATCATACTTCAGTTGAAAACTTATTTAACGTAAATAGTAATATAGTATGCCAGAATACATAATTCTTTTACTATGCTCTCTTATACAAAATACTTTATTTATTAATAATTTTTATCTCTCGAACATCAGAAGAGAAAAATATTACATGATGATAGGCCAAAACAACATCAACACTGGAACATCAACACTGGAACGTCAACACTGGGACGTCAACACTGGGACGTCACTATGGAGGACAGGACTGTGGACCATTTACATAGTTGCAGTTTCCACCATTTCAAGATTCACCATCTACATCAACATAAGTGATACCGGAGAATGAAGAGCGATATGACTCAATATTCACGTCTCCTTCTCACTTGGAACCTCCTGCCCACACTGCAACAGGATCTGCAGATCAACAGTTGAGCTCCTGAGGCACCTCAGGATCCATCACTGGCCCTTGTGAATGTCGCCCTCATTCCGAGCTACCACCGATGGTGATGGTCCTTGTCTAATGGAGCAGTCTGCCCGAGTGTCGTACATGATGCTATTTACTTAACTGGTGTGCATATGTGTTTGTGTGTGTATATGTATGTATCTTTATATATGTATATATGAGCATGTAACATGATTTTTCCTTTTGTGTTTCAGGCTCCTCCAAAGCAAGTGCCAAAGACAATAGAGAGCATGCGAGTGTACGATGAGACAATGGTGGCCCCAGAAGATGAAGAGGTGGGAATTAAATCCATCACTAAAAGTCACTGACAGACTGTAGCTACAGTAAACATGTATATATTGCTCTGGTAACAGTGCATCTGCTCCTGTAAATGTGCCGTTTCGTTCCAACTTCTGAGTGGTTTTTAGTTATGGTACCGTCAAACCTATTTTATGATGTGCTATGTTTGAAAATTGAAATATGTGTTTTAAATATTAAGCTTTAAATTAATAGGCAGGTCATCAGTGATGTTGCAATGGTATAATGCATGTTTATTGATTCTTGCATAATGAAGGTTCGGAAAGATGAGATGGAAGATGAAGTAGCACCCTACTTCAAGAGAGAAATCACACCCAAGGTTCTCATCACCACAACAGACCGGCCGTCCAATGTAAGCTGTTTTTTGTGCAGTGGCTAGAGAACATAAAAACATATTTCTCTTGTTTGTGGTGCAGCTAGAACCCTTGGAGAGGTGGCAACTGCAAAGTCACACCTCAATGTCTCTCTCGAAGTCTTATACTTAAAAATAGGGGGATAGGAATTGTTTTGCATAGTCATGCATGTAATGTCGTTCATGATAGAACTGCCCTATTGTAGAATGCACACCAACCATAATCTGAAAGATGTCACGGTCTTGTTGTTTTAGCGAAACTTTAACAATAGTAGCACATCTATATTGTTCTAATAACATCCAAATATAACTCAAATTGTACGGTTAGTTTTTAAATTGTGATGATGAGATGCACAAAGTTTAGCTCTCGTTTATGTTGAACTAACACAAGTGATATTACAAGACCTGTTTACAGTTCGGTACGGGTGTGTAGTTGTATGGGTTGCTCTGCTGGTTGCAGAGGACAAACAAGTTCTGCAAGGAGTTAAAGAAGTGTATTCCCAACTCGTCCATCTACTACCGCCGTGGCCTCCCTCTCAAGAAGATTGTGCCCCAGGCTGTGTCGCGAGACTACACGTGTCTAGTTGTCATCAACGAGGACCGCAACAAGCCAAGTATCCTTTCATACAGTCACTAGTCACAGTGCTTCCCTCACCCGCTATATCCAGCCAGATCTGGTATTTGTCAGTAAGGTGAGATGCTCCTTCATTGGGGCAATAGGGAAGGGGTAAATCAGTAGCTGTCGATAGGCAGGGAGTATAGACATCAGACGGCATGGGAACAATATTAAAAAAGTTGTATGAACTTATTTGGGTTTGTTCATAATTGATTATAAAAGAAACGGTTATAATATACACAGGCTTTCAAAAGTTGGACATTAAAAGTAATTGTGTCTGACTTTTGATAGCCCAGCTTAACTGTTTTTGCATTTTTATAAAAGCTTAACTGTTTCTTCCCATGCTAATAAGTAATTACAAACATATATAAATTTTGTATTGAAGACTTTTGATGGCCCAGCTTCTGTTTTTGCATTTTTTTTAAATGTCTGTCAACATAATGTTTCTTACCATGTTAATAAGTAATTACAAACACATATATTTTGTATTGAAGACTTTTCATTTAGTCTACCCATCTACCATTGCCCGTCAGCTTCGAGACGCAAACTGTCATGTTTTTCTTAACTTGACACAAGATGGCATGGTACTGTCACACTTACCAAATGGTCCAACGGCACATTTCAAGATATCAAATGTGCGCTTTGCTAAAGAAATAAAGGTAAGTGTTTTTATGTATTACTGCAAACAGACAAGACACAGATATAGCTAATTAGTTCCATGATAAATCATTCATCACTATCTTTAGTAGGAAAACAGTTCAAAAAAATATGTTCTAATATAGTGCAGTAGACGGCCTTGGCTACTCAGTGCATTGCATTTCACAATCCGACAGACCTGAATATTTAAACATGTATATTTCTCTGAAAAATCTGTAGTATTCAGCAATGTTGTATTTGTTGCATTATATGAAGTCCTGTTCTTTCACACATTTTTTATGATTTCAATGTCTGTAGCCAGGTACTCGAATACATTTTAATTAATTTATTCAATTTGAGCAGTTGCTGAGTGAAAGCAAATTAGAAACAGCAGCAGGATTTGAACTGAGGTTCTCTCAATTGAGAGATGTTCAGGCTACTACAGTGCTGCACCTTACTTCACCAAGTCACGCAGAGTAACTTCTGGTGTTACTCAATCTTGTACATACTGGGATGGTCAACTCACAACAGTTTCTAGTATTGACACTTGACAGAACAGTGACTACGTTTGCAGAGTAGTGATTATTCATTGACAAAATGGTGATTTTGTGATCACCAAATGGTGACTTGTTGACAAAACACTGATTGTGTTGACAGTATAAAGACTGTAGACATAACCCCAGCACATGACTGTATTGATATGACAGAATGTTGACTGTGTTGACAGACTACTGGTGTTTTGTTGATAGAACAGTGGCAGTATGAGTGAACATAAGCCAGAGGTTATTCTGAACAACTTCAACACGCGCCTCGGCCACTCTGTTGGTCGTCTGTTGGCCTCCATGTTTCCCCACGACCCAGAGTTCCACGGACGCAGAGTCGTCACACTGCACAACCAGCGCGACTTCATCTTCGTGCGGCATCATCGGTAAGTAAAGCTTGTGGGCAAGATCTTTCAAAAAGGCCAACCTGTGTATTTGTATGACTTGTACATTGTTAAATGACTGACAGGTGTGAAGTGCTGAACACTGTCTTCTTTTTTGCAGAATATAACATCATTTAAAATATAATTAAAAAAATTATGAAATTTTAGACATGATATTTATTTATTAGCGTAACATAATAATGTTTACATACATTTTAGATTTATTTATATACTAGTTTAACGTAATTATTTAAAAATAGATAATCTTTAATTTAAAAAGACATCTTAGATATATTATATATTTATTGTATTTCATTTTATTGTATAAATAATAATTATTATTGTACTACATGACTCTGCACTACATGACTCAATGCCAGAACAAATTCCTATTTAACATAAAATGTACTTTCATGTTGAAAATGGCAAATAAAACTTTATTATATTATGATTATATTAAGTGCAGTGGTGTGGTTTCTGATGTAGTTACCAGTTCCGTAATGAGAAGAGAGCTGGTCTACAGGAGCTGGGACCTCGCTTCACGCTCAAACTCAGGTCACTACAGAAAGGAACATTTGACTCAAAGTTCGGAGAATACGAGTGGGTCCATAAGGTACGTGGTCAATGTGTGTGTCAAGTATTTTGATTAGAAACATACATGCTGGTGACTGTTGGCCATGTTTGTGAGTTCAGCTGCACGTGACACTTGATATGTATTATATAGTCACATTTGAAAAGTTAAGATTAAAAGTCCAATCACAGATGACCAATCTGATCAGATGGCTCTAGTGTGTGTTTGTACCTCGTGTATGTTTATGGTAATGTTCTCTGTGGTACTAGAAACCTAATACAGTATATCTCATGCCTGCCAGATATGGTCAGGTGTGGTGCCAATAAATGATATCTAACATCACTAGAGGAGCCACCAGGTAGCTGCATGCGACATGTTGACACCACCTGCAGTGTTTGTCACACAGCATGCGTGTTCTTTCAGCGTCACGAGATGGAGACGAGTCGAAGGAAGTTCTTCCTCTGATGTCCAGGTTGCTGATGTCATCAATATGTCATATGGCCTAAGTGCAAGATGTTATGCGAGTCGTCATACATGTGACTGTGCTGAGCTTCAGCAGTGACTGGTCCAGTCGTATGGTAATTGTGACATGTCACTCACGGATACCAACGAATACAAGTCTACACAAGATTTGTCTTTGACAGAGTCTTTATTGACCTGTTTATATTTCACCAGGTATACCTGGTTGGTAACTGTTATGTATTAGTAACGTATTCATTAAAACTATCACTGCTGTTGTTTTAGCTCACCATAAATCAAGTCAAATCTTTAAGGTGTTTACTGTTAACAATACTTGCCTTTTTTGTACACATTTCATCAGATATTGTAAAAGAATATAAAATGTTGACGTTTTTCCAAAGGTTTTACCAAAGCTAAACAATGTACACATTCTGTAGATCAGTTAGTTGTTAGCAAGATTGATAATCATTGAACTGATTCTTAAACAATGTTAACAACAGACATGAACAAGAAAACAAATTCAAATTGAGATACAGTATAGGCAAATAGTGCATTTTCTGAACCAAGAACGCATTGTGATTTTGTTTAAAAAATCATAGAATGTTTCAGTGTTTTTGGTCATCTGGTTTGTAAAGTGTTAACAGGCAATATGTGGCACAAACATGCATAGTTTGGACATATTTAACACCTAATGTTGTCAGGTTTATATGAATTAATGGTCTGAGCAGAACAGTAAACACTTTGTGCAGATAACTGGCATGTTTAGACAAGACTTTAAATTGTGCATTAATGTTGACATTGTAAAATAAATTTATGTAAATATGAATATGAGCTGTGTTTGTGTTACTGACAATATGCTGCTACCAGTCCAGTATTGATTGCTGTCTACTGAGCACTCAACTATGCCACTGACATACATCCAAGGACCACCCACCAGGGGTAGAAATAACAAAAATTGTGGTAGTCAGCAGGACTACCTGGCTGGAAAATCTGGTAGTCGTCAGAGATATCTGGTAATCCACAAATAGCCCTAATGTTTAGCAAAATAATGAGCTAAACACAAAATTTGTATTTGAAACAATTCACTACACAAACAACATGTATACATCTACACCAGGCCTGATGTACTCTTGCTGCTCTGATCACTCTGCACATTCTGCCAATCTGCTGAAAAGCAGCCTCCAGGTAACAGTCCTCAGTGTCACTTTCTTCACTGTCGCTGTCTTCTCTGATGCTGCCAAACATCTTCCCCTCCTTGTTCCTCTTCTTCCCCACCTTAAAAAAGAGAAAGGATCAACTGAATATGATTTGAAAACATGACATGCAGGACATACAATAGAAACAACAGTAATTGCAATTCTAGAATAAATCTGACAGCAGTTGTAATTAATAGTGTAGTCTTGTTTCATACTTATGTTTTAGTTCCATGTCAAGTTTTCCCCTAATTTGTTTTCATCAGGATCACATTCACTTGCATCTTCAGAGTTCTCTTCCGAGTCTTCTTTTTTCAATCTGAAAACAGAACCAGGAATAAATGAAAGTCATCAAGACACAGAAGAAAAATTAGATAATCAATCTTGTCGTCTCTAATACATATTCAATTGTGGATGTACAGTATGTTTCATACTCGCCTATTTCCACATGAAGGTTCCTGTTCAGGTTCTCGATCATTCTCTGTTGTTGACTTCTGCATCCTCCATCCATCTGTAAACAGTAAATGAATAATGAGTAAAATGTGAGAGACGTGTCTTGAATAATGCAACTAGAGACATACCTTCTGTTTGATAGTCCTCTTCTTATTTCTTCTTGTTCCTCTTCTCAATCCTCTTCTCTTTCCTCTTCTTCCTCTTCCTGGTTCCTCTTCTCAATCCTCTTCTTCCTCTTCTCATTCCTCTTCTGGGACATCCATCCTCTTCCCGAATATAAAACAGAAACACATTCACCAAAACATTATTTGGTAGAAGGTAATATAAATATTACATACCTTTTTCTCTCTGATGCTGGACTTTTTGATCTTTGTTGAACTTTCCTTCCTTGTTCCTCTTCTTCCCCACCTGAAAAAAGAAAAAGGATCAACTGAATATGATTTGAAAACATGACATGCAGGAAATACAATAGAAACAATAGTACTTCCAATTATAGAATCATATCTGACAGTAGTTGCAATTAATTGTGCAATCTTGTTTCATACTTATCTTTTAGTTCCATGTCAAGGTTTTCCCCCGCTATGTTTTCCTCGGGATCACCTTCACATGCATCTTCAGAGTTCTCTTCTCAGTTTTCTTTTTTGAATCTGAAAGCAGAACCAAGAATAAGTGAAAGTCATGAAGACACAGTAGAAAAATTAGATAAATCAATCCATCTTGTCGTCTCTCATACAGGTTCAATTGGGGATGTACACTATGTTTCATTATCATCTTTTTTTCACACGAAGGTTCCTGTTCAGGTTCTCGATTATTCTCAGTTGTCGTCTTCTGAATCCTGCATCCTCCATCCTTAATCCATCTGTAAACAGTAAATGAATAATGAGTAAAATGTGAGAGACGTGTCTTCAATAATGCAAATAGAGACATACCATTTGTTTGATAGTCCTCTTCATATTTCTTCTTCTTGTTCCTCTTGTTCCTCTTCCTGGTTCCTCTTCTCAATCCTCTTCTCATTCCTCTTCTGGTTCCTCTTCTGGGACATCCATCCTCTTCCCGAATATAAAACAGACACAGATTCACCTAAACATTATTTAGTACAAGGTAATATAAATATTACATACCTTTTTCTCTCTGATGCGGCCTGATGCTGGACTTTTTGATCTTTGTTGAACTTCCCTTCCTTGTTCCTCTTCTTCCCCACCTGAAAAAAAGAAAAAGGATCTACTGAATATGATTTGAAAACATGACAAGCAGGAAATACAATAGAAACAACAGTAATTGCAATTCTAGATCAAATCAGACAGTAGTTGCAATTAATTGTGTAGTCTTGTTTCATACTTATCTTTTAGTTCCATGTCAAGTTTTCCCCACTTTTGTTTTCATCAGGATCACCTTCACTTGTATCTTCAGAGTTCTCTTCTGAGTCTTCTTTTTTCAATCTGAAAACAGAACCAGGAATAAATTAAAGTAATTACCACAAAATAGTAAATATTAGACAAATCAATGATTATACAAGCTCAATTGAGGATGTACACTTTGTTTCATAATCATCTTTTTTCACACAAAGGTTCCTGTTCAGGTTCTCGATCATTCTCAGTAGTCGTCTTCTGCATCCTCCATCCTTCATCCATCTGTAAACAGTAAATGAATAATCAGTAAAATGTGAGAGACGTGTCTTTAATAATGCAAATAGAGACATACCTTTTGTTTGATAGCCTCTTCTATTTCTTCTTCTTTTTTCCTATTTTTTCTTTCCTCTTCTTCCTCTTCTCAATCCTCTTCTTCCTCTTCTCATTCCTCTTCTGGTTCCTCTTCTGGGACATCCATCCTCTTCCCGAATATAAAACAGAAACACATTCACCTAAACATTATTTAGTAGAAAGTAATATAAATATTACATACCTTTTTCTCTCTGATGCGGCCTGATGCTGGACTTTTTGATCTTTGTTGAACTTCCCTTCCTTGTTCCTCTTCTTCCCCACCTGAAAAAAGAAAAAGGATCTACTGAATATGATTTGAAAACATGACATGCAGGAAATACAATAGAAACAACAGTAATTGCAATTCTAGAATCAAATCTGACAGTAGTTGTAATTAATAGTGTAGTCTTGTTTCATACTTATCTTTCAGTTCCATGTCAAGTTTTCCCCACTTTTGTTTTCATCAGGATCACCTTCACTTGTATCTTCAGAGTTCTCTTCTGAGTCTTCTTTTTTCAATCTGAAAACAGAACCAGGAATAAATTAAAGTAATTACCACAAAATAGTAAATATTAGACAAATCAATGATTATACAAGCTCAATTGAGGATGTACACTTTGTTTCATAATCATCTTTTTTCACACAAAGGTTCCTGTTCAGGTTCTCGATCATTCTCAGTTGTCGACTTCTGCATCCTCCATCCTTCTGTAAACAGTAAATGAATAATCAGTAAAATGTGAGAGACGTGTCTTCAATAATGCAAATAGAGACATACCTTTTGTTTGATAGTCCTCTTCATATTTCTTCTTCTTGTTCCTCTTCTCAATCCTCTTCTCTTTCCTCTTCTTCCTCTTCCTGGTTCCTCTTCTCAATCCTCTTCTTCCTCTTCTCATTCCTCTTCTGGTTCCTCTTCTGGGACATCCATCCTCTTCCCGAATATAAAACAGAAACACATTCACCTAAACATTATTTGGTAGAAGGTAATATAAATATTACATACCTTTTTCTCTCTGATGCGGCCTGATGCTGGACTTTTTGATCTTTGTTGAACTTCCCTTCCTTGTTCCTCTTCTTCCCCACCTGAAAAAAGAAAAAGGATCTACTGAATATGATTTGAAAACATGACATGCAGGACATACAATAGAAACAACAGTACTTGCAATTATAGAACCATATCTGACAGTAGTTGCAATTAATTGTGCAATCTTGTTTCATACTTATGTTTTAGTTCCATGTCAAGGTTTTCCCCTGCAATGTTTTCCTCGGGATCACTTTCACATGCATCTTCAGAGTTCTCTTCTGAGTCTTGTTTTTTGAATCTGAAAGCAGAACCAGGAATAAGTGAAAGTCATGAAGACACAGTAGAAAAATTAGATCAATCAATCAATCTTGTCGTCTCTCATACAGGTTCAATTGGGGATGTACACTATGTTTCATAATCATCTTTTTTCATACGAAGGTTCTTGTTCAGGTTCTCGATTATTCTCAGTTGTCGTCTTCTGAATCCTGCATCCTGCATCCTCCATCCTTAATCCATCTGTAAACAGTAAATGAATAATGAGTAAAATGTGAGAGACGTGTCTTCAATAATGCAAATAGAGACATACCATTTGTTTGATAGTCCTCTTCATATTTCTTCTTCTTGTTCCTCTTGTTCCTCTTCCTGGCTCCTCTTCTCAATCCTCTTCTCATTCCTCTTCTGGTTCCTCTTCTGGGACATCCATCCTCTTCCCGAATATAAAACAGAAACACATTCACCTAAACATTATTTAGTACAAAGTAATATAAATATTACATACCTTTTTCTCTCTGATGCGGCCTGATGCTGGACTTTTTGATCTTTGTTGAACTTCCCTTCCTTGTTCCTCTTCTTCCCCACCTGAAAAAAGAGAAAGGATCTACTGAATATGATTTGAAAACATGACAAGCAGGAAATACAATAGAAACAACAGTAATTGCAATTCTAGATCAAATCAGACAGTAGTTGCAATTAATTGTGTAGTCTTGTTTCATACTTATCTTTTAGTTCCATGTCAAGTTTTTCCTCTCTTTTGTTTTCCTCAGGATCACCTTCACTTGTATCTTCAGAGTTCTCTTCTGAGTGTTCTTTTTTCAATCTGAAAATAGAACCAGGAATAAATTACAGTCATTAACACAAAGTAGTAAATATTAGACAAATCAATGATTATACAGGCTAAATTGTGGATGTACACTTTGTTTCATACTCAACGTTTTTCACACAAAGGTTCCTGTTCATGTTCTCGATCATTCTCAGTAGTCGTCTTCTGCATCCTCCATCCTTCATCCATCTGTAAACAGTAAATGAATAATGAGTAAAATGTGAGAGACATGTCTTCAATAATGCAAATACAGACATACCTTTTGTTTGATAGACCTCTTCTTATTTCCTCTTCTTCTTCCTCTTCTTAGTCATCTTCATCGTAAATCCATCTGTAAACATTAAATGAATAATCAGTCAAATGTGAGAGATGTATCTTCAATAATGCAACTAGAGACATACCTTTTGTTTGATAGTCCTCTTCTTATTTCTTCTTCTTCTTCCTCTTCTTAGTCATCTTCTTCCTCTTCATAGTCATCTTCATCGTAAATCCATCTGTAAACATTAAATGAATAATCAGTAAATGTGAGAGATGTATCTTCAATAATGCAACTAGAGACATACCTTTTGTTTGATAGTCCTCTTCTTATTTCTTCTTCTTCTTCCTCTTCTTAGTCATCTTCTTCCTCTTCATAGTCATCTTCATTGTAAATCCATCTGTAAACATTAAATGAATAATCAGTAAATGTGAGAGACGTGTCTTTAATAATGCAACTAGAGACATACCTTTTGTTTGATAGACCTCTTCTTATTTCCTCTTCTTCTTCCTAGTCACTTTCCTCTTCTTCCTCTTCTCAATCCTCTTCTTCCTCTTCTCTTTCCTCTTCTGGTTCCTCTTCTGGTACATCCTCCTCTTCCCAAATATAAAACAGAAAAACATTCACCTAAACATTATTTAATAGAATATAATATAAATGTTACTTACCCTTTTCTCTCTGATGCGGCCTGATGCTGGACTTCTTGATCTTTGTTGAACTTCCCTTCCTTGTTCCTCTTCTTCCCCACCTGAAAAAAGAAAAAGGATCTACTGAATATGATTTGAAAACATGACATGCAGGACATACAATAGAAACAACAGTAATTGCAATTATAGAATCATATCTGACAGTAGTTGCAATTAATTGTGCAATCTTGTTTCATACTTATCTTTTAGTTCCATGTCAAGGTTTTCCACTGCAATGTTTTCCTCGGGATCACTTTCACATGCATCTTCAGAGTTCTCTTCTGAGTCTTCTTTTTTGAATCTGAAAGCAGAACCAGGAATAAGTGAAAGTCATGAAGACACAGTAGAAAAATTAGATAAATCAATCCATCTTGTCGTCTCTCATACAGGTTCAATTGGGGATGTACACTATGTTTCATACTCATCTTTTTTCACACGAAGGTTCCTGTTCAGGTTCTCGATTATTCTCAGTTGTCGTCTTCTGAATCCTGCATCCTCCATCCTTAAGGTAGGACACTGGTCGGGAAATGGATTCTGATGATATCTCAACAACCAGAGAAGCAATCTTAATAAAACTTTCAGGATGTATGTCTGGTGGGAAAAGATGACCAACTGTATAATTTCATCTCATTTGCATAATCGTAACCATGGCAACCGGCTTTTCTGTGAAAATAGGTATGCATGATTTTGCGGGAGGTCTTGCAGAAAAACTAAGCATATGTTTCCTTCTTTTTTGTTTGTCATGATTCACTGAAGTGTCGTTGAGTGCAATAATGCTGTTTTTGTTCAATCTTTGTATAAAAGTTATCATGTTTAAAAAGCATCATTGCACTCACTGTACTGTAAGGAATACGTGGTAAAAAAAATCAGACTCCTACCTTTGGTACTTTTTACGGGAGACCTCCCGGAAAATTGCAATATTGTCGAAAAGTAAGTTTTGAGAAAACGGCAAAAAACCAAATGAACATCAAATATTTTTAATAACACCAGTGTAAAGTCACCATTATGACTGTTTTTTTATACCAGCAACATGTGGTAAATATATAATGAAAGTGTGTAAACCATATTCAGTACTTATATGGAAAAAATATATAATTTACACAAGTTAAGGTCACTGGTGAAAGCACGCTGACTGTATGGCACACAGCTCAGGGAGCTTCAGACTCATAGAGTCCCCCCCTTGGCCTCCTGTCACACTCCCAGCTGCAGCTTCCCCAGAGCCTTCATCTTCCTGGACGTCTTGGACACTGCTTTGTGGCATGGTTGGCTATTCGCAGTCTCATAAAGAGACGCAACCCTCACAACTTCAGCTCCAGGTGACACGCCGAGGCTGTCTACAGCATCAACTAGTGCAGTTGCCACCTTGTTGTGCTGCATGACAGCCAGTGCAACTGCCAACTCAGCTGTCTTCTTGCCACTGTGCTTTGATTTTGGAGCCCTCCTCCAGACTGTGGCATGGAGGCTCTCAGTGGGATTGGATGTCTGAATTACTTCTTGCAACGGCGAAGAAATTCATCACTGGCCAAGCGCACTCATACATTGTATATGTATTATGTAATGTTTTTATGAAATAAAATGTAATATATATATATATATGTGTGTGTGTATATATATATATATATATATATATATATATATATATATATATACATAGGTATATACCTATTGCATAGGGCTATATATATATATATATATATATATATATATATATATATATAACACACACACACACATATATGTATACATACACACATACATCTATTCCTAAATAATTGGTCAGTTTCATAGACACATATCATAAATGATAAGCATACTGTCACAATAATTTTTTGATGAATTATTTAATGTTAAATAAACTGTTTAAATTACCTAAAATAGTTCTCATATCTGATAAGAAAAAATAATGTTAGAAAAGTAAATCCAACAACAGTACCACCTTTCGTTTTACATTAATTCCACACTTGGTTAATATGAATGAAACAAATTCAGTCAAATTAGTTTCTGTAATAAATAAATAAATGTAACTTCTTCGAATAAATCTCAGTTCTTCCGACTGGTAGAGTTACAAAGTTCGTCGGCGCCAGCGCCGCTGTCACTGTCTATGACAGTGCGCGTCGCCGGCGGCCGTAGGCGTAGCCTACGCGGCATAGCAACGCCAGCCCGACGTCGCCGTTTCTTTCCCCGTTCGCTGCCGCTTCCGCGGGTCCGTTGCGCGATTGAACAGCGTCATGCAGGCTGTTCATGCAACCTCCCGCGCATTCAGCTCATTTGCGTTTATTGTGTCGTTTCTTTCTTTAAAATTGGTGAACACTACGGAACCTTCGTCGATCGGACGCCATGACACATACAGGTCAATCATCTTGAAGCCGCACCGTGATTGGCTGGCGTCGTTGCATAAGGTCAATTTTAAATAGCTACGTGACCGCGATCACCATATATGGTTCGCGTGAGGTCGGGCTGCCAAGCAACCGGCTCAGACAGTTGGTGATTGGATAGTTTTGCGGCACTTTCGCCGCCGATAACTAATTTATGTACGGATGTCGTCGACTTTTGACTTCGGCAGCGTACGGAAGGGATCATTTCCAACACGACGATACCAAACATGGCCGCTTTGCAAGGAGCAATGTTTACGTTTGAGCGCGCTGAAAGTTGGCCCGTTTCCGTCGATTTAAAAGTCCATCCGCCATAACGACATTAGCAGCAAGTTGGGTAGCGACATATTTAATCGTTTTTTGACACTTTTAGGTCGAATTCAGTGAAATAAAGTTAGCAACATGTGTGGAATACATCGTTCGATCTGAAAATCCACTTTATTAAAAATCGACCGTTTTATCATTTCCTGGCAATTCCCGACCCGCGGCATACGTTATCCATCTGTAAATAGTAAATGAATAATGAGTAAAATGTGAGAGACATGTCTTGAATAATGCAACAAGAGACATACCTTCTGTTTGATAGTCCTCTTCTTATTTCTTCTTCTTGTTCCTCTTCTCTTCCCTCTTCTTGGTTCCTCTTCTCAATCCTCTTCTTCCTCTTCTCATTCCTCTTCTGGTACATCCTTCCTCTTCCCAAATACAAAACAGAAAAACATTCACCTAAACATTATTTAATAGAATATAATATAAATGTTACTTACCCTTTTCTCTCTGATGCGGTCTGATGCTATACTTTTCGATCTTTGTCAAACTTCCCCTCCTTGATCCTCTTCTTCCCCATCTGAAAAAAGAGAAAGGATCAACTGAATATGATTTGAAAACATGAAATGCAGGACATACAATAGAAACAACAGTAATTGCATTTCTAGAAAAAATCTGACAGTACCGTAAATCCTGTATTACTAGCCGCGGCTACTAATACAGTAGTGTGTAGCCAAAATGAGGACGAAAACGCCAAAGTTGGGGTGCGGCTTTAAATACAGTAATTTGCCGAGACAAATTGACATTTGGGTCACAAAATTGTCAGTATAAACGTGAAAAACTTACCGAAGAAACGAAGCCGGTTTGATAAATAACACATTGTATTACAATTGCTACTTGTGCTAAACAAATGATATAACACTGTTAATAAAATCCCATGTCCATAAAATGTTCAGAGACAACGATCAGAATATGAAAACATGTCACAGTTAAACTCCACAAGACCCTTTCATCGTCGCCGTCAAAGAATGCCTTGGCTAGGTCGGGGAAAGGAACGGCTCGGCGGCGCATTTCATGTATCCATTTCAACGTTGGCAACATCATTGACTGTTGCCGTGGGTCCGCGTGCATCAGACAATCATCATTAAATATGATGAAATAATTCCTTTCACACTTAATATAATCCTTTGTCAACACTATTGTAGTATTGTCGCCGTCAAAGAACGCTGTCGCGAATGGCATGATGGTGTCGTTCAGTGTAGTGTGTCCGTGTCCGAGTCATTGCTGCTGCTGCACGTGCCGGCAAATAAATATTATGTCATCGTCCTTTGTTAGCATCAATCCCACGCCGTCTGTTTTGTTTTGATATTAGTTTTAATCTCAGTTCCAAGAACAATGTTCACACGTTTACAAAAGCCAGGCTTCATGCCGATTGTCAAAATAACACCCCACTCTACCAGGGCTTCCCAGCCACTGACGACGGAGTTAATTGCATTTGTTTTCTGGGTCAAGATACAATGTTGTAACCCCGACTTCCCTGTGCCTGGGCGATGCCTGGACAAACACGGGTGGCTGGTGGCCTAATTAAGGGACGACTGTCTGAGAAACATGTGTTCCCACGCTGGCGGAGACGCCAAGTTATTACATTGTTGCTAGCCGGCAAGGAAGCGTCTTTGAAGTATTGCCGACACAGGCCTGGGAGAGGATGGGTAGCTTACATTTTATAGGTGCCAGCATTATGCATGGTTCTACATACAATCCTATAAAACCAAAACTTCTTAACACATTTTAATAACTTTAGCACCATTAAATAGCTTAAATATGTGGCTACATTTTATTCGTTGGATGTATGGACATTCTGCCACCCAATTATATTCTGATAGCATGGTGAAATTGTGGTTATTTTCCCCCCGTTTTTCTCCAAATTAACGTAGTAATATTCCGATTAAAATACATACTGTGTCGTAATTATAAATGCATTACAATAATGAGTCTTTCAGTTATTCATTTATAGTCATTATTAGCAAAGTTATGACTTCTATGAAACAGGTTAAAATGTTTCCAAATTGCGTGCGCTACGGCAGTATGTCGCACGCAGTTAATGGTATTGGCTCAAAGTCGGGGTGCGGCTTTAAATAAGGGTTTTGCCGATATCAAACAGAGCGGAGGAAATTCGGGATTTAGGGTAGTTGTAATTAATAGTGTAGTCTTGTTTCATACTTATCTTTTAGTTCCATGTCAAGTTTCCCCCTCTTGTTTTCATCAGGATCACCTTCACTTGTATCTTCAGAGTTCTCTTCCGAGTCTTCTTTTTTCAATCTGAAAACAGAACCAGGAATAAATTAAAGTAATTACCACAAAATAGTAAATATTAGACAAATCAATGATTATACAGGCTCAATTGAGGATGTACACTTTGTTTCATACTCATCTTTTTTCACACGAAGGTTCCTGTTCAGGTTCTCGATCATTCTCAGTTGTCGTCTTCTGCATCCTCCATCCTTCATCCATCTGTAAACAGTAAATGAATAATCAGTAAAATGTGAGAGACGTGTCTTCAATCATGCAAATACAGACATACCTTTTGTTTGATAGTCCTCTTCATATTTCTTCTTCTTGTTCCTCTTCTCAATCCTCTTCTCTTTCCTCTTCTTCCTCTTCCTGGTTCCTCTTCTCAATCCTCTTCTCATTCCTCTTCTCAGTCCTCTTCTCATTCCTCTTCTGGGACATCCATCCTCTTCCCGAATATAAAACAGAAACACATTCACCTAAACATTATTTGGTAGAAGGTAATATAAATATTACATACCTTTTTCTCTCTGATGCGGCCTGATGCTGGACTTTTTGATCTTTGTTGAACTTCCCTTCCTTGTTCCTCTTCTTCCCCACCTGAAAAAAGAAAAAGGATCTACTGAATATGATTTGAAAACATGACATGCAGGAAATACAATAGAAACAATAGTACTTCCAATTATAGAATCATATCTGACAGTAGTTGCAATTAATTGTGCAATCTTGTTTCATACTTATCTTTTAGTTCCAT
The DNA here is from genome assembly GCA_025642075.2 of Ridgeia piscesae. Lineage (NCBI taxonomy): Eukaryota > Metazoa > Annelida > Polychaeta > Sabellida > Siboglinidae > Ridgeia > Ridgeia piscesae. The sequence continues at coordinate 235,437 of JAODUO010000335.1, forward strand.
GTCAAGGTTTTCCCCCTGCTATGTTTTCCTCGGGATCACTTTCACATGCATCTTCAGAGTTCTCTTCTGAGTCTTCTTTTTTGAATCTGAAAGCAGAACCAGGAATAAGTGAAAGTCATGAAGACACAGTAGAAAAATTAGATAAATCAATCCATCTTGTCGTCTCTCATACAGGTTCAATTGTGGATGTACACTATGTTTCATACTCATCTTTTTTCAACAAAGGGTTTCCCTGTTCAGGTTCTCGATTATTCTCAGTTGTCGTCTTCTGAATCCTGCATCCTGCATCCTTAATCCATCTGTAAATAGTAAATGAATAATGAGTAAAATGTGAGAGACGTGTCTTGAATAATGCAACTAGAGACATACCTTCTGTTTGATAGTCCTCTTCTTATTTCTTCTTGTTCCTCTTCTCTTCCCTCTTCTTGGTTCCTCTTCTCAATCCTCTTCTTCCTCTTCTCATTCCTCTTCTGGTACATCCTTCCTCTTCCCAAATATAAAACAGAAAAACATTCACCTAAACATTATTTAATAGAATATAATATAAATGTTACTTACCCTTTTCTCTCTGATGCGGTCTGATGCTATACTTTTCGATCTTTGTCAAACTTCCCCTCCTTGATCCTCTTCTTCCCCATCTGAAAAAAGAGAAAGGATCAACTGAATATGATTTGAAAACATGACATGCAGGACATACAATAGAAAAAACCTTTGTTTCATACTCATCTTTTTTCACACGAAGGTTCCTGTTCAGGTTCTCGATCATTCTCAGTTGTCGTCTTCTGCATCCTCCATCCTTCATCCATCTGTAAACAGTAAATGAATAATCAGTAAAATGTAATTCAATAATGCAAATAGAGACATACCTTTTGTTTGATAGTCCTCTTCATATTTCTTCTTCTTGTTCCTCTTCTCAATCCTCTTCTCTTTCCTCTTCTTCCTCTTCCTGGTTCCTCTTCTCAATCCTCTTCTTCCTCTTCTCGTTCCTCTTCTGGTTCCTCTTCTGGGACATCCATCCTTTTTCCCGAATATAAAACAGAAACACATTCACCTAAACATTATTTGGTAGAAGGTAATATAAATATTACATACCTTTTTCTCTCTGATGCGGCCTGATGCTGGACTTTTTGATCTTTGTTGAACTTCCCTTCCTTGTTCCTCTTCTTCCCCACCTGAAAAAGGGGAAAAGTCTTCTTTTTTGAATCTGAAAGCAGAACCAGGAATAAGTGAAAGTCATGAAGACACAGTAGAAAAATTTGATAAATCAATCCATCTTGTCGTCTCTCATACAGGTTCAATTGTGGATGTACACTATGTTTCATACTCATCTTTTTTCATACGAAGGTTCTTGTTCAGGTTCTCGATTATTCTCAGTTGTCGTCTTCTGAATCCTGCATCCTCCATCCTTAATCCATCTGTAAATAGTAAATGAATAATGAGTAAAATGTGAGAGACGTGTCTTGAATAATGCAACTAGAGACATACCTTCTGTTTGATAGTCCTCTTCTTATTTCTTCTTGTTCCTCTTCTCTTCCCTCTTCTTGGTTCCTTTTCTCAATCCTCTTCTTCCTCTTCTCATTCCTCTTCTGGTACATCCTTCCTCTTCCCAAATATAAAACAGAAAAACATTCACCTAAACATTATTTAATAGAATATAATATAAATGTTACTTACCCTTTTCTCTCTGATGCGGTCTGATGCTATACTTTTCGATCTTTGTCAAACTTCCCCTCCTTGATCCTCTTCTTCCCCATCTGAAAAAAGAGAAAGGATCAACTGAATATGATTTGAAAACATGAAATGCAGGACATACAATAGAAACAACAGTAATTGCATTCTAACAACTGTTAAAGACCGTAAATCCTGTATTACTAGCCGCGGCTACTAATACAGTAGTGTGTAGCCAAAATGAGGACGAAAACGCCAAAGTTGGGGTGCGGCTTTAAATACAGTAATTTGCCGAGACAAATTGACATTTGGGTCACAAAATTGCAGTATAAACGTGAAAAACTTACCGAAGAAACGAAGCCGGTTTGATAAATAACACATTGTATTACAATTGCTACTTGTGCTAAACAAATGATATAACACTGTTAATAAAATCCCATGTCCATAAAATGTTCAGAGACAACGATCAGAATATGAAAACATGTCACAGTTAAACTCCACAAGACCCTTTCATCGTCGCCGTCAAAGAATGCCTTGGCTAGGTCGGGGAAGGGAACGGCTCGGCGGCGCATTTCATGTATCCATTTCAACGTTGGCAACATCTTGACTGTTGCCGTGGGTCCGCGTGCATCAGACAATCATCATCAAATATGATGAAATAATTCCTTTCACACTTAATATAATCCTTTGTCAACACTATTGTAGTATTGTCGCCGTCAAAGAACGCTGTCGCGAATGGCATGATGGTGTCGTTCAGTGTAGTGTGTCCGTGTCCGAGTCATTGCTGCTGCTGCACATGCCGGCAAATAAATATTATGTCATCGTCCTTTGTTAGCATCAATCCCACGCCGTCTGTTTTGTTTTGACATTAGTTTTAATCTCAGTTCCAAGAACAATGTTCACACGTTTACAAAAGCCAGGCTTCATGCCGATTGTCAAAATAACACCCCACTCTACCAGGGCTTCCCAGCCACTGACGACCGAGTTAATTGCATTTGTTTTCTGGGTCAAGATACAATGTTGTAACCCCGACTTCCCTGTGCCTGGGCGATGCCTGGACAAACACGGGTGGCTGGTGGCCTAATTAAGGGACGACTGTCTGAGAAACATGTGTTACATCCGTTCCCACGCTGGCGGAGACGCGAAGTTATTACATTGTTGCTAGCCGGCAAGGAAGCGTCTTTGAAGTATAGCCGACACAGGCCTGGGAGAGGATGGGTAGCTTACATTTTATAGGTGCCAGCATTATGCATGGTTCTACATACAATCCTATAAAACCAAAACTTCTTAACATATTTTACTAATTTTAGCACCATTAAATAGCTTAAATATGTGGCTACATTTTATTCATTGGATGTATGAACATTCTGCCACCCAATTATATTCTGATAGCATGGTGAAATTGTGGTTATTTCCCCCCCTTTTTTCTCCAAATTAACGTAGTAATATTCCGATTAAAATACATACTGTGTCGTAATTATAAATGCATTACAATAATGAGTCTTTCAGTTATTCATTTATGATCATTATTAGCAAAGTTATGACTTCTATGAAACAGGTTAAAATGTTTCCAAATTGCGTGCGCTACGGCAGTATGTCGCACGCAGTTAATGGTATTGGCTCAAAGTCGGGGTGCGGCTTTAAATAAGGGTTTTGCCGATATCAAAAAGAGCGGAGGAAATTCGGGATTTAGGTCAAAAGTCGGGGTGCGGCTTCAATTAGGGGTGCGGCTTGTAATACAGGATTTACGGTAGTTGCAATTAGTTGTGCAATCTAGTTTCATACTTATCTTTTAGTTCCATGTCAAGGTTTTCCCCCTGCTATGTTTTCCTCGGGATCACTTTCACATGCATCTTCAGAGTTCTCTTCTGAGTCTTCTTTTTTGAATCTGAAAGCAGAACCAGGAATAAGTGAAAGTCATGAAGACACAGTAGAAAAATTAGATAAATCAATCCATCTTGTCGTCTCTCATACAGGTTCAATTGTGGATGTACACTATGTTTCATACTCATCTTTTTTCACACGAATGTTCTTGTTCAGGTTCTCGATTATTCTCAGTTGTCGTCTTCTGAATCCTGCATCCTGCATCCTTAATCCATCTGTAAATGGTAAATGAATAATGAGTAAAATGTGAGAGACGTGTCTTGAATAATGCAACTAGAGACATACTTTCTGTTTGATAGTCCTCTTCTTATTTCTTCTTCTTGTTCCTCTTCTCTTCCCTCTTCTTGGTTCCTCTTCTCAATCCTCTTCTTCCTCTTCTCATTCCTCTTCTGGTACATCCTTCCTCTTCCCAAATATAAAACAGAAAAACATTCACCTAAACATTATTTAATAGAATATAATATAAATGTTACTTACCCTTTTCTCTCTGATGCGGTCTGATGCTATACTTTTCGATCTTTGTCAAACTTCCCCTCCTTGATCCTCTTCTTCCCCATCTGAAAAAAGAGAAAGGATCAACTGAATATGATTTGAAAACATGACATGCAGGACATACAATAGAAACAACAGTAATTGCAATTCTAGAACAAATCTGACAGTAGTTGTAATTAATAGTGTAGTCTTGTTTCATACTTATGTTTTAGTTCCATGTCAAGTTTCCCCCTCTTGTTTTCATCAGGATCACCTTCACTTGTATCTTCAGAGTTCTCTTCTGAGTCTTCTTTTTTCAATCTGAAAACAGAACCAGGAATAAATTAAAGTCATTACCACAAAATAGTAAATATTAGACAAATCAATGATTATACAGGCTCAATTGAGGATGTACACTTTGTTTCATACTCATCTTTTTTCACACGAAGGTTCCTGTTCAGGTTCTCGATCATTCTCAGTTGTCGTCTTCTGCATCCTCCATCCTTCATCCATCTGTAAACAGTAAATGAATAATCAGTAAAATGTGAGACATGTCTTCAATAATGCAAATAGAGACATACCTTTTGTTTGATAGACCTCTTCATATTTCTTCTTCTTGTTCCTCTTCTCAATCCTCTTCTCTTTCCTCTTCTCAATCCTCTTCTTCCTCTTCTCATTCCTCTTCTGGGACATCCATCCTCTTCCCGAATATAAAACAGAAACACATTCACCTAAACATTATTTGGTAGAAGGTAATATAAATATTACATACCTTTTTCTCTCTGATGCGGCCTGATGCTGGACTTCTTGATCTTTGTTGAACTTCCCTTCCTTGTTCCTCTTCTTCCCCACCTGAAAAAAGAAAAAGGATCTACTGAATATGACTTGAAAACATGACATGCAGGAAATACAATAGAAACAACAGTACTTGCAATTATAGAATAATATCTGACAGTAGTTGCAATTAATTGTGCAATCTTGTTTCATACTTATCTTTTAGTTCCATGTCAAGGTTTTCTCCCTGCTATGTTTTCCTCGGGATCACCTTCACATGTATCTTCAGAGTTCTCTTCTGAGTCTTCTTTTTTGAATCTGAAAGCAGAACCAGGAATAAGTGAAAGTCATGAAGACACAGTAGAAAAATTAGATAAATCAATCCATCTTGTTGTGTCTCATACAGGTTCAATTGTGGATGTACACTATGTTTCATACTCATCTTTTTTCACACGAATGTTCCTGTTCAGGTTCTCGATTATTCTCAGTTGTCGTCTTCTGAATCCTGCATCCTGCATCCTCCATCCTTAATCCATCTGTAAATAGTAAATGAATAATGAGTAAAATGTGAGAGACGTCTTCAATAATGCAAATAGAGACATACCTTTTGTTTGATAGACCTCTTCATATTTCTTCTTCTTGTTCCTCTTCTCAATCCTCTTCTCTTTCCTCTTCTTCTTCTTCCTGGTTCCTTTTCTCAATCCTCTTCTTCCTCTTGTCATTCCTCTACTGGTACATCCTTCCTCTTCCCAAACATAAAACAGAAAAACATTCACCTAAACATTATTTAATAGAATATAATATAAATGTTACTTACCCTTTTCTCTCTGATGCGGTCTGATGCTATACTTTTCGATCTTTGTTGAACTTCCCCTCCTTGATCCTCTTCTTCCCCATCTGAAAAAAGAGAAAGGATCAACTGAATACGATTTGAAAAGATGACATACAGGACATACAATAGAAACAACAGTAATTGCAATTCTAGAACAAATCTGACAGTAGTTGTAATTAATAGTGTAGTCTTGTTTCATACTTATCTTTCAGTTCCATGTCAAGTTTTCCCCTCTTTTGTTTTCATCAGGATCACCTTCACTTGTATCTTCAGAGTTCTCTTCTGAGTCTTCTTTTTTCAATCTGAAAACAGAACCAGGAATAAATTAAAGTCATTACCACAAAATAGTAAATATTAGACAAATCAATGATTATACAGGCTCAATTGAGGATGTACACTTTGTTTCATACTCATCTTTTTTCACACGAAGGTTCCTGTTCAGGTTCTCGATCATTCTCAGTTGTCGTCTTCTGCATCCTCCATCCTTCATCCATCTGTAAACAGTAAATGAATAATCAGTAAAATGTGAGAGACGTGTCTTCAATAATGCAAATAGAGACATACCTTTTGTTTGATAGTCCTCTTCATATTTCTTCTTCTTGTTCCTCTTCTCAATCCTCTTCTCTTTCCCTTCTTCCTCTTCCTGGTTCCTCTTCTCAATCCTCTTCTTCCTCTTCTCATTCCTCTTCTCATTCCTCTTCTGGGACATCCATCCTCTTCCCGAATATAAAACAGAAACACATTCACCTAAACATTATTTGGTAGAAGGTAATATAAATATTACATACCTTTTTCTCTCTGATGCGGTCTGATGCTATACTTTTTGATCTTTGTCGAACTTCCCCTCCTTGATCCTCTTCTACCCCATCTGAAAAAAGAAAACAGAACCAGGAATAAATGAAAGTCATTAACAGAAAGTAGTAAATATTAGATCAATCAATGAGTCTAGTTGTGACTTATACAGGTTCAATTGAGGATGTACACATTGTTTCATACTCATCTTTTTTCACACGAAGGTTCCTGTTCAGGTTCTCGATCATTCTCAGTTGTCGTCTTCTGCATCCTCCATCCTTCATCCATCTGTAAACAGTAAATGAATAATCAGTAAAATGTGAGAGACGTGTCTTCAATAATGCAAATAGAGACATACCTTTTGTTTGATAGTCCTCTTCATATTTCTTCTTCTTGTTCCTCTTCTCAATCCTCTTCTCTTTCCTCTTCTTCCTCTTCCTGGTTCCTCTTCTCAATCCTCTTCTTCCTCTTCTCATTCCTCTTCTGGGACATCCATCCTCTTCCCGAATATAAAACAGAAACACATTCACCTAAACATTATTTGGTAGAAGGTAATATAAATATTACATACCTTTTTCTCTCTGATGCGGCCTGATGCTGGACTTTTTGATCTTTGTTGAACTTCCCTTCCTTGTTCCTCTTCTTCCCCACCTGAAAAAAGAAAAAGGATCTACTGAATATGACTTGAAAACATGACATGCAGGAAATACAATAGAAACAACAGTACTTGCAATTATAGAATCATATCTGACAGTGGTTGCAATTAATTGTGCAATCTTGTTTCATACTTATCTTTTAGTTCCATGTCAAGGTTTTCCCCCTGCTATGTTTTCCTCGGGATCACCTTCACATGCATCTTCAGAGTTCTCTTCTGAGTCTTCTTTTTTGAATCTGAAAGCAGAACCAGGAATAAGTGAAAGTCATGAAGACACAGTAGAAAAATTAGATAAATCAATCCATCTTGTTGTGTCTCATACAGGTTCAATTGTGGATGTACACTATGTTTCATACTCATCTTTTTTCACACGAATGTTCCTGTTCAGGTTCTCGATTATTCTCAGTTGTCGTCTTCTGCATCCTCCATCCTTAATCCATCTGTAAATAGTAAATGAATAATGAGTAAAATGTGAGAGACGTGTCTTGAATAATGCAACTAGAGACATACTTTCTGTTTGATAGTCCTCTTCTTATTTCTTCTTCTTATCCCTCTTCTTTTCCTCTTCTTGGTTCCTCTTCTCAATCCTCTTCTTCCTCTTCTCATTCCTCTACTGGTACATCCTTCCTCTTCCCAAACATAAAACAGAAAAACATTCACCTAAACATTATTTAATAGAATATAATATAAATGTTACTTACCCTTTTCTCTCTGATGCGGTCTGATGCTATACTTTTGATCTTTGTCGAACTTCCCCTCCTTGATCCTCTTCTTCCCCATCTGAAAAAAGAGAAAGGATCAACTGAATATGATTTGAAAACATGACATACAGGACATACAATAGAAACAACAGTAATTGCAATTCTAGAACAAATCTGACAGTAGTTGTAATTAATAGTGTAGTCTTGTTTCATACTTATCTTTCAGTTCCATGTCAAGTTTTCCCCTCTTTTGTTTTCATCAGGATCACCTTCACTTGTATCTTCAGAGTTCTCTTCTGAGTCTTCTTTTTTCAATCTGAAAACAGAACCAGGAATAAATTAAAGTCATTACCACAAAATAGTAAATATTAGACAAATCAATGATTATACAGGCTCAATTGAGGATGTACACTTTGTTTCATACTCATCTTTTTTCACACGAAGGTTCCTGTTCAGGTTCTCGATCATTCTCAGTTGTCGTCTTCTGCATCCTCCATCCTTCATCCATCTGTAAACAGTAAATGAATAATCAGTAAAATGTGAGAGACGTGTCTTCAATAATGCAAATAGAGACATACCTTTTGTTTGATAGTCCTCTTCATATTTCTTCTTCTTGTTCCTCTTCTCAATCCTCTTCTCTTTCCTCTTCTCAGTCCTCTTCTCATTCCTCTTCTGGTTCCTCTTATGGGACATCCATCCTCTTCCCGAATATAAAACAGAAACACATTCACCTAAACATTATTTGGTAGAAGGTAATATAAATATTACATACCTTTTTCTCTCTGATGCGGTCTGATGCTATACTTTTTGATCTTTGTCGAACTTCCCCTCCTTGATCCTCTTCTACCCCATCTGAAAAAAGAAAACAGAACCAGGAATAAATGAAAGTCATTAACAGAAAGTAGTAAATATTAGATCAATCAATGAGTCTATTTGTGACTTATACAGGTTCAATTGAGGATGTACACATTGTTTCATACTCATCTTTTTTCACACGAAGGTTCCTGTTCAGGTTCTCGATCATTCTCAGTTGTCGTCTTCTGCATCCTCCATCCTTCATCCATCTGTAAACAGTAAATGAATAATCAGTAAAATGTGAGAGACGTGTCTTCAATAATGCAAATAGAGACATACCTTTTGTTTGATAGTCCTCTTCAATTTCTTCTTCTTGTTCCTCTTCTCAATCCTCTTCTCTTTCCTCTTCTTCCTCTTCCTGGTTCCTCTTCTCAATCCTCTTCTTCCTCTTCTCATTCCTCTCCTGGTACATCCTTCCTCTTCCCAAATATAAAACAGAAAAACATTCACCTAAACATTATTTAATAGAATGTAATATAAATGTTACTTACCCTTTTCTCTCTGATGCGGCCTGATGCTGGACTTTTCGATCTTTGTCAAACTTCCCCTCCTTGATCCTCTTCTTCCCCATCTGAAAAAAAAATGATCAACTGAATATGATTTGAAAACATGACATGCAGGACATACAATAGAAACAACAGTAATTGCAATTCTAGAACAAATCTGACAGTAGTTGTAATTAATAGTGTAGTCTTGTTTCATATTTATCTTTTAGTTCCATGTCAAGTTTCCCCTCTTGTTTTCCTCAGGATCACCTTCACTTGCATCTTCAGAGTTCTCTTCTGATTCTTCTTTTTTCAATCTGAAAACAGAACCAGGAATAAATTAATGTCATTAACAAAAAGTAGTAAATATTATATAAATCAATGAGTCTTGTTGTCTCTTATACAGGTTCCATTGTGGATGTACACTTTGTTTCATACTCATCTTTTTCACACGAAGGTTCCTGTTCAGGTTCTCGATCATTCTCAGTTGTCGTCTTCTGCATCCTCCATCCTTCATCCATCTGTAAACAGTAAATGAATAATCAGTAAAATGTGAGAGACGTGTCTTCAATAATGCAAATAGAGACATACCTTTTGTTTGATAGTCCTCTTCATATTTCTTCTTGTTCCTCTTCTCAATCCTCTTCTCTTTCCTCTTCTTCCTCTTCCTGGTTCCTCTTCTCAATCCTCTTCTTCCTCTTCTCATTCCTCTTCTGGGACATCCATCCTCTTCCCGAATATAAAACAGAAACACATTCACCTAAACATTATTTGGTAGAAGGTAATATAAATATTACATACCTTTTTCTCTCTGATGCGGCCTGATGCTGGACGTTTTGATCTTTGTTGAACTTCCCTTCCTTGTTCCTGTTCTTCCCCACTTGAAAAAAGAAAAAGGAATATGATTTGAAAACATGACATGCAGGAAATACAATAGAAACAACAGTACTTGCAATTATAGAATCATATCTGACAGTGGTTGCAATTACTTGTGCAATCTTGTTTCATACTTATCTTTTAGTTCCATGTCAAGGTTTTCCCCCTGCTATGTTTTCCTCGGGATCACCTTCACATGCATCTTCAGAGTTCTCTTCTGAGTCTTCTTTTTTGAATCTGAAAGCAGACCCAGGAATAAGTGAAAGTCATGAAGACACAGTAGAAAAATTAGATAAATCAATCCATCTTGTCGTCTCTCATACAGGTTCAATTGTGGATGTACACTATGTTTCATACTCATCTTTTTTCACACGAAGGTTCCTGTTCAGGTTCTCGATTATTCTCAGTTGTCGTCTTCTGCATCCTCCATCCTTCATCCAACTGTAAACAGTAAATGAAAAATCAGTCAAATGTGAGAGACGTATCTTCTATAATGCAAATAGAGACACACCTTTTGTTTGATAGTCCTCTTCATATTTCTTCTTCTTGTTCCTCTTCTCAATCCTCTTCTCTTTCCTCTTCTTCCTCTTCTCCCTCTTCTCATTCCTCTTCTGGTTCCTCTTCTGGTACATCTATCCTCTTCCTGAATATAAAACAGAAAAACATTCACCTAAACATTATTTAATAGAATATAATATAAATGTTACTTACACTTTTCTCTCTGATGTGGTCTGATGCTATACTTTTCGATCTTTGTCGAACTTCCCCTCCTTGATCCTCTTCTTCCCCACCTGAAAAAGAGAAAGGATCAACTGAATATGATTTGAAAACATAACATGCAGGAAATAAAATAGAAACAACAGTAATTGCAATTCTAGATCAAATCTGACAGTAGTTGCAATTAATTGTCTAGTCTTGTTTCATACTTATCTTTTAGTTCCATGTCAAGTTCCCCTCTTGTTTTCATCAGGATCACCTTCACTTGTATATTCAGAGTTCTCTTCTGAGTCTTCTTTTTTAAATCTGAAAACAGAACAAGGAATAAATGAAAGTCATTAACGAAAAGTAGTAAATATTTGATAAATCAATGCGTCTTGTTGTGTCTTATACAGGCTCAATTGAGGATGTACACTTTGTTTCATACTCATCTTTTTTCAAACGAAGGTTCCTGTTCAGGTTCTCGATCATTCTCAGTTGTCGTATTCTGCATCCTGCATCCTTCACCCATCTGTAACCAGTAAATGAATAATCAGTGAAATGTGAGAGACGTATCTTAAATAAGGCAATTAGAGACATACCTTTTGTTTTATAGTCTTCTTGATATTTTTCTTCTTGTTCCTCTTCTTCCTCTTCTCAATCCTCTTCTCTTTCCTCTTCTTCCTCTTCCTGGTTTGTCTTCTCAATCCTCTTCTCATTCCTCTTCTGGTTACTCTTCTGGTACACCCATCCTCTTTCCGAATATAAAACAGAAAAACAATCACCTAAACATTATTTAGTAGAATGTAATATAAATATTACATACCTTTTTCTCTCTGATGCGGCCTGATGCTGGACTTTTTTATCTTTGTCGAACTTCCCTTCCTCTTTCTTCTTCTCCACCTGAAATAAGAAAAAGGATCTAATGAATATGATTTGAAAACATGACATGTAGGAAATACAATAGAAACAACAGTAATTGGAATTCTAGAAACATAGAAACATGTGTACTTTTGTTTCATACTTATCTTTTAGTTCCATGTCAATGTTGTTCCCCTGCTGTGTTTTCATCAGGATCACCTTCACTTGCATCTTCAGAGTTCTCTTCTGCGTCTTCTTTTTTCACTCTGAAAACAGAACCAGGAATAAGTGAAAGTCATCAACACAAAGTAGTAAAAATTATATAAATAAGTCAATCTTGTCGTCTCTTATATATATTCAATTTTGGATGTACACATACTCATCTTTTTTCACATGAAGGTTCCTGTTCAGGTTCTCGATCATTCTCAGTTGTCGTCTTCTGCATCCTGCATCCTGCATCCATCTGTAAACAGTAAAATGTGAGAAATGTGTCTTCAATAATGCAAATAGAGACATATTTTTTGTTCGATAGTCCTCGTCTTATTTCTTCTTCTTGTTCTTCTTATTCCTCTTCCTGGTTCGTCTTCTCAAACCTCTTCTTCCTCTTCTCATCCCTTTTCTGGTTCTTCTTCTGGCACATCCATCCTCTTCCCTAATATAAAACACAAAAACATTCGCCTAAACATTATTTAGTAGAATATAATATAAATATTACATAAATGTTTCTCTCTGATGCGGTCTGATGATGGACTTTTTGATCTTTGTCGAACTTCCCCTCCTTGTTCCTCTTCTTCCCCACCAGAAAAAAGAAAAAGGATCAACTCAATATGATTTGAAAACATGAAATGCAGGAAATAAAATAGAAACAACAGTAATTGCAATTCTAGAACCATATATGACAATGGTTGTAATTAATTGTGTAATCTTGATTCATACTTATCTTTTAGTTCCATGTCAATGTTGTTCCCCTGCTGCGTTTTCCTTAGGATCACCTTCACTTTCACATAAAAAACAGTGGTATAAATTAGGTAAATCGATCAATCGTGTTGTCTCTTATACAGGTTTATTTGATGATCTACAGTTTCATTCATACTGATCCTTTTTTCCACATGAGGATATGTTCATTGGTAAACAGATTTTCAACATCAGTATACTTTGCCAATGTTTCTTCCTATATTGGAACAATTGGCATGTTTTGATTCAGGTGTTCGATTCGTGGATTGGCCAGTATAAGTGGCAAGGCAAAGGCCTAAGCCTTGGTCTGTGTTTTTACTTTGATATTAAATATCAAAGTAAAAAAATGTATGTACAAAAGTGCGAATATTTTTTTTATTCGCACTTTGTACATATATTTTCTAGCACCTTCACACCTGACACAGTACAGTTATATATACACACTCATCAGGTTTAAAATCCAGACTTATGGACTATGCAGATTAAACATACAGAAGTTGTATATTTTCCTGAATGAAAACACCAGTGATTGTCTGATCAACCCATTTTATCAAAGCAGTTATAGTTTTGTATCCTTTTATACTTTTGTAACATTTTACGACAACTTTATATTGATAAGAATTTTACCATATTTACTATATCAAGTGTGATGATATAATTAATGTAATTTATATATTAATACTGACATTTTTATACACACATAGTGAGATTACCCCACCTATATCCAAGACGAACTACTGTGTCATCTGCATACTACCACTATGTGGACTATGACGTAGGATATTGAAAGATTGACTAGTACTGCCAATCCTCAGCAACCTGTAGACGTAGGTACGTCCCCTAAACATCCACAAACGACTATGCATCTAAAGAAACAAGCTACATGTCGGAAATGCTAAAACAGTTACACATACAATGTCAATGACTAATAACTAGACGATCAAACAGACGCCTCACCATATTTCATAAAGCTCCAGCCCGTACAACGTCAACGCCAGTCAACTCAATGTATCTATTCTAAACGAAGCATTCAACACACCGTCCATACCAGTAAGAAATGCTACCGTTTTTTTCATATTTCCATCGAACAATAAGAGATTTGAATTCTCTACCAGATGGAATTGTCAATATTCCTGAACCACAGCATTTTAGACAAGCTTTGATACACGACTAATAACCCAACAAGCACGCGCACCCAACCCCGACCTTTTGAAGTTTTGACTCCAGGAGGAATGTTGGACAGTACTCAAATAAGACAAGAGTCAAGACTGGCAGCGCGCCATTCTTAGTTACAGGCTAGGCCGGCAATTAACTTTATTCTATACTTACCCGAGGTCTACAAAGCGAGCGACTTGATACTTTGTGTGAAATAATTTTCCATTACGTTTGATGGCCGGACATCACATGCAAATACGTTGATTTCTACTTTAATTCATTTAGAACGCCTGCCAAGGCGCCGAACAAACACAACAGCCTCGCTTTAGACCGCTCGCCAAGGTTAACAGACATGCGCATTCAAAAGAAACGCCGCTACAAATTATTTCCGTCAACATAAACCGAGGTAAACGTACAAATGCCTGATGTCAATCTTATTAAAATACCTTCAATCTAACTGAATCTAATCGAATATAATCTAACACAACCCTAAGTCTAATACTAACTCTAAAACTGGACCTAAACTTAAATATGTTTGTACATCGGAACAGCCATAATTTTATAAGGGCATTTGGACGTGGAGGGGTAGCAAATAGCCATCGCCAACATAAACACGTCTTAAGTTACGAGAACATTGTAAACAGGCATTTTAGCGGGACTTTTGTCGTGGTAGTTGACCCTATAGCTATATATACAGTACATTGTTGACTTTCCCATTGGCGAAACGTGTTAACGTTTTGTAAGATTGTAAGGAAACTGTTCCTGGGCATGAGAAAAATCTGAACTTTATACACAGTTACTGCGCAATCATGTCACTGGTATGATGGAAAAATGTCGTCAAAATCGCATACCTCAAGCTCACTCCCCTCTGCTCTGGCTAGCAAGCTTGCTTGTCAATATTTACCAAATTAAGCAAGTTTTTTGCATCCGCTGTGTCACGTCAAACAAATGGCTAAAAATCACTACAGGTCTACGCTAACTACACGCTACCTAATATACATTGCGGACTATCAGAATTCGGGAATACCATTGGCATTTGCCTGTCCGGCTGCAGCGACCGGGTATTGACCTCGGCCGCCTGCGTTCGAAGTGGATGTACTATCCGCGTATGTCTCGAAACTGCTCTCGTTAATCATCAGTGATAATAATTTATAATATTAAAATGTAAATGTGTTATATTTTCAAAACGTGAAATGTGTCACCACCACAGAGTATGCAGCAGAGCTCTTCATCTCAGATAAATGAATATTGTGGTACACATCACTCTGTCGACAAACAGTTTATAAAAAAATACATACACTATACAATCAACTAACATTACAGATGTATGGGCCTCCCAGAACACAGGAATTTGGCATACCTGCAGACTTTTTAAAATAGGTCCATACTAATATGCCCTCAGACTGTTTGAAATGTGTCAGTTTAGGTGATAATAATAAGTTGTGGCATTTTCCAATATCACCACACCACATGAGCAGTGGAGTGGCTAAATTATGGTGGTGCGATATCGACAATGATATTTAGGATACATCACATGTTAAATTGTATATTGTTGAAATCACATGTGAACTAAAGTAAAGACAATGTAAAGTAAAACCACTTTATTGAAACTACCCAATAGTATTTTATGAAATTTACTACAAAAATAGTGGCAAGCACAATATAACGTACTACTAATCACTGCACTGGATAGATTTATTAGTAGTAGATAGTATTTATTTTTAATATAATATGCACATCAGATAAACATCAAAGCAGTAATACAAAATTAGGAATAGGTTGAAAACATGTTTGGTACATATAAAAAAAAACAGTTACTTTTATCACGATTCATTCATTCACAAAAAATGTAGCACTAAAAAATGCTGTCAAATGCTGGTTAGTTCAAAAACATTAATCACATTTATTAGGCTTTCAAATTATGCCTTTACCAAAGATGACGTTGCCTATTGCAGATGTGTGCCTAACACTACATCCCATGGGCAAATTGTTCAATATCCTGAAAGAATTGTTACACAACTACAAAATCCTAGAAATTAACTTAAAATTGTAAAGTTTACTCATAACGCACGCATTATAGATATTACCGAAACAAGCTGTAAATAGTGTATATTTTTACAGCAGTAGAACATAAATGGATGTTTTATTAAACATATTTCTCTTGGCAAGTTGGCATACAAGTCTCACTTTGGCTTGAATGCCAGACTTATCTGACAACTTTGTATAAATGACATGTCCAAAATATTTACAAGGTGGCAAAGTTTAACTGGTTAACTCCTGAAGTAACTTTCTTAGAAAGATATGATTTTCTAGATACAAAGTACATATACACACTATATATATATAATGTATACATAATACATAACAATAATAACAAATACTATACAGTAAGTTAACTATATTATGATCTTTTTTAATAAATAAATAACATTTAAATACATTAAAAAAAAATTTGTTGGTGATTACATCTCACAGAAAAGTGATTAAACTATTCAGGGACCTCGCAATGTGGCTGAGAGTTACACATGTATGAAGAGTACTGGCTATAGATAGTGGTGGATACTTTTATTTTATATCATCTTTGCGTAGTAATTTAAGTGTGGCTGAATGCTTCCTACATTAGTCGATATGTTGACAGAACTTAGTAAAGTGTAACATGTCTGGCATGTAAAGTTTACAACATGAATACCAAATAACAAACAATTGTATTATTGACTTTTGCTAAATGTATCATCACATACAAAATATCATAATTGTCAGGGCCATGTTAATTATCACTTTGTTTCTTGTATAGGTGGATGTGGATGCACAGCAAAATGTCAGGAACCTGGTATGCAGTATCATTAAAGAGAGTGACCTCACACAGTAATGCCATCAATATCCAAGCTGATGTAGTTCACCAAAGAATGCCGAACCTGTCTTATAGTGTCGAGAGGCTCATGCCATATTTGCCAGACCATGGCTAGCAAGTCAGACATCAACATATTCGCATGTCAAGCAACCTGCATTCTCTATTGGTTTCTTTTCAATTTGGGTAACTGACTGGCCTGGAAGTCAATGCACACACCATCGGTACTGGGGAGTCTGTCACGGATGCAACACACAACTGAGTTCACTCTGTTGATATTCACATGACATTTAATCTGCACATCTTACACAGCCCATGGTTGTGGAATCTTCTCCGGGATCTTGGGCAGTACAGCTTATTAACTTGTTGACCTAGTGGTGCTAAGCACACTAGTTCACTGTTCAGTTTCCTGTTGAGTGTTGACCTGAAAAGAAAAGCATATATTCAAATTCAGTAAACAAAAACAGGCATCATGGTATTAGAGTTGTCATTATGGAGTGTTCATTGCCATAATCAATAAATCTACAGCTGTATAATAATTATATTATTTCATGTATGACCTAAAGCATTTCACAAGAGAGGCAGCAAGAAATGTTCGGCTATAGCAGCATCTACAGGTTGATATCTAAGCAGGGTTGTAATTTATTAGGTGTGCACATTACATGAAATAAACATTACCCTAGTATATTTTATTATAGTGAATCCTTATCTTAGATATTATTATAGAATTATTTGAATACTCCCAGGCATTCATATGTTCTGTTTTATTTTCAATATTCAATTTTGTGTCAGGGTCTGTCATGTAATAACTACTACATATGTTATAATTGACATTTTGTAGTTCAGCTGGAGGTTGTATCCATGTCAAAGTGAATGCTGGAAATGATAAAATAAGGTGTTATTGAAATTATATTAATAATTTTGATACGTTGCCTTAACGATTTATTTTTCGTGAAAACTGCATCTTCTGCTTGTTATACTTACGTATGGCAGAATCTGAGTGATCATTTGTAGGTCCTTACCGTGGGAATTGGATTTGTTTAGCCAAAAATGAGATATCCAACCTTTCTTGTTGTTGTTGTCCTGCTTTCTTACTTATTCTAGACAGTTTAACTCCAAGACAGTTATTGTTTAGTTTTTTATCAGTCAGAAACCAGAACTGTCAACAATTGTCTAGTTATGTTTAAAATATACACCACCCAAACATTTGATTTATCATTTAAAAGTTAGTAAATCAATAAATCAATGCCACGGCATAAATTATCATAAATACAACATAATTCATTATAGTTTTACATTCTGAGATCAAGTTTTTGTACACACATTTACAACAATATACAGTACTCTTATATGGCCTCCCTCGCTAACGGCCACCCATTTTGGCCACATTTTCATTGCAATAGCTTTTCTAATATAAAGCACCTTTCACCACCCGGCTAATTGGCAGTCGAAAACCTAAGCTTAAAAACGATTACCAGGTAGAAAGTATGTTTCCATATGTTACCCTTTTTGTTAGGAAAATCAACAGACGATGTCGCCAAACTGTCGTTTCCGTCTAGACCGCGAGTCGAACACACGAATCAAAGCATGCCGATGTTTCCAATGTATGAAGAAATGTTTGCAAAGTGTACCGATATACAAACTATGTAATTGTAACACTTACTTTATTCCACTTGTGCAAATGAATGGGTAACAAAGGTATATACCGGCTTATATACTACGAATATTAATCTATTGATATCACAACCAGACCACTTGCATATGATGCAGCTGTCCTTCATTCTGGGGACACACTCCACAGAGCCGATGGCTCGCCAGAACTGCAGGCAAATCGAAAGGCGGAGGGGTGTGTTTCATGATAAATCACCGATGGTGCAACGCCTCGATCATCAGTTTTGTCTACAACTTGCCCCCCTGAACTTGAGACTCTTATCATAAAATTGTAATTATAATTGTGTACATCGCACTCCAGGCCAGCCCGACCGCTGCGATCGGCGCACTCGCTGCTCAGATCACCGCCGTGGAAAACGCAAACCCGGACTCATTTGTGCTAATTCTTGGTGATTTCAATCACATTACACTGTCTAGAGACCTACCAAAGTATAAGCAGCATGTCAAGTGTGCCACGAGAGAAGGGAAAACGTTGAATCACATGGACAATCATCAGCGATGCATATCACGCGGTACCACGTGAGCCTCTTGGCTTCTCCGGGCACGCCGTGGTCTACCTCCTGCCATCATATCGCCAGAAACTGAAAAGAGTGTAATCCTGCGTTCGCAATATCAAGTGTTGGGACCATGAGTCCATTGCACATCTCCAAGGCGGTTTAGCATGTACGGACTGGCCGGGGCTCTTGTAAAGAAAAAGAACAAGATGTTAATTTTGTTACCCCTTAATAAGTACATGAATTCAATAATCATAAGGTGAAACAAACAAAACGTCATACATCAGTAATTTAAAACAGTGAAATGGGGGTCAGTGACTCCTGTTAAGACTGAAAAGTCGCTATCACAGGAGCCACTAGTAGTAATTATACATTTAGTTAACCTCTCAATATAGTAATTTTTACTTCAATAGTAATATTTTCATCAATACGATTTGTTTTCTCTTAATAATTTATTCTATATCTGATGCATGTGTAAATGCTTCTCTGTAGTATAAGTAAGTAGAAATAGTTAAGTAACAATAAAAAATACATATAACAATTCATTGCATCTAAAATTCTAATGACTGTGTATTAAACTGACATATGTAACAATCAGATATTGTACATACGTTTTGATATTTTTATAAGAGATACATTTTAAAGTAATACGCAAACCCACGTAAACTGTGAGTAACAATTTTTTTCTGGAGTACCATTTATAATATAAGGCAAATTGTATTTAAGGCACTTTTTGGCAAATTCATGTCTTGTCATAGATGTGTGTATATTTGTAGCTTTGCGGGTATCACGACTGTGTATATTATAATTGGTGATAATATTCCAATTTAGTAAGTAAACTGGCACATTATCATGCCTATATTTATAGAAAAATTTAAGTTCTTGCAGTTTTAATTGATCATCTATTTTCAATATTTGAAGTGTTTTTAAAAGTGGTTCAGTGTGTGAATTGTACCTGTTCAATGTTATTATTCGAACTGCCTTTTTTGAATTTTCAATATTCGACCACCTTTGTATCCCCAAACCGTAATACAATAATTAATATGTGATAGGATTAGAGAATTGTGTAGAAGTGTTTTTATGTCTAGCGGCAGTACATGCTTTAGTTTGTTTAAAACGCCTGTAGTTTTGGAATATTTATTTGCGATTTTGTTTACGTGTTTTTTCCATGTAAGATTGGCGTCCAGGGTTAATCCTGCAAAAATAAATTCATCCATTTGTTCGATATTTATGTTATCGATTTTAAGAGTAAGAGTTTGCGTCTCTTTTCTAGGTACATGAAAAATCATATATTTAGATTTATCTTTGTTTAAGGACAATTTATTTATATTTAGCCATTCTATAACTTTTCCGAGTTCATCATTTATTAAGGATTCTACGCTCTTGTTTTTATTGTGTGTGCTATCAGTAAATTGGTTTAATGTACTGGAGAGCGTTGTATCATTTGCATACATAATGAAGTTAAATATATTACTGACTTGTGGGAAATCATTAATATAAATATTAAACAATAAAGGTCCTAAAATTGATCCTTGTGGAACTCTGATTTTTACTGGAAGGGTTTCTGATTGCATTTAATCAATTTCAACATACTGTCGTCGATTGCTTAAATAACTTTCAAATAAAAGTAGAGTCGAACCATCCAGTCCATAAAACCTTAATTTATGTAATAAAATGTTATGTTCAATTGTATCAAAGGCCTTTGATAAGTCCATAAATATATTAATTGGCACCTCAATTTTGTCCATGTGATTTATAATTCTATCTACTAATTCAAGCGCAGCATACTCAGTGCAGTGTCTTGGTCTTAAACCATATTGGTTATCGAAACATAATTTAGCTTCATTAAAATATGAAGATAACTGGGTAAAGAAAATTTTCTCTAGTACCTCAGGTCTCAGGTTGTTTACTCCAAACAGCCCAAACTTGGGCTAACGCAGGAGTTTGTAGTGCTTCTTGTGTGCATGCGTTTGTATGTATGTATGTATGTATGTATGTATGTATGTTTGTTTGTTTGTTTGTTGTAACTTGTTTGTTTGTGAAGGGGAGGTTCATTATTGCTGCTTGAAAAGCTATGGGATTTTCTATTTCAGTAATGTGTGGTGGGATCATATTCCAGATGCGAATTGCACGGGGGTAAAAGGAGAACACTGCAGTGTTGATGCGGCACCTGGTGGCGATGTAATGGCCACGGTTTTTTTGATGGTTTTAGTAGGCCCGGTGGTGGTGTGATGTTGATTATGTTATTTAACATTTTGTAAAATGTCTTTGCTTGTTTGATAATCCTGCGTCGCTCAAGAGTGGGCCATCCAATGGTGGCTATTAGGTCTGTTGTAGCTGTTTAGCATCGATGGTCGTTTTTGACAAATCTGGCTGCACAGTGCTGTACCTTTTCAAGATGTTTTGATTTGGGTAGTGGTGTGTGGATTCCATATAGGAGAAGCATATTCAAGTTTTGGTCGGACTAGCATGTTATAGGCAGTTTCTTTTATATCAGGTTTGCATGGTCCGAGGGTTCGTTTGATCATACCTAAAACTGTTGATGATTTGGAAGCTATGTCAGTGATGTGATTCGCCCAGGTTAGTTTAGTATCTCATTTTATTCCAAGATATGGGTGTCTGAAGACTGTGGAGAGTGGCACACCACAGAGGGAATACGAATGTAGTCTGGGTTTAGTTTTGTTTGTTATTGGGAGGTGCACACATTTGGGGATGTTAAACTCCATTTGCCATTTGTTGGACCATGTTTGTAGTTGGATCAGGTCAGATTGGAGGATGTTGTTATCTGTTTCAGATTTGATTTTGCGATAGATGATGCTGTCATTTGATATATTTCGTAATAGAGAGATTGGTATGTAGTTTTTAAATAATATGGGATCACCCTTTAAAAAAATTGGAGTTACTTTGGCAATTTTAAGTTTATCTGGAAAAATTCCCGTATTTAGCACTTGATTTATTACCAGAGTCAATGATTTTATGATTGCAGGTTCAATTATTTCTTTAAATTTTGAAGAGATGCCATCGAATCCACAACTATGTTTTATGAGTAAATTATGTATTATTATCTTTATTGCCTCTTCATCTACATTGTTTATTTTAAAAGTTGAGTGTATTTGTCTATTTAGATAATAACTAAAAATCTTTGGTTCCTTCATACTTGATATCATTTACAATAGTCTGAGCTATATTTGTGAAATAATTATTAAATGTATCAGCAATTATTTGTTTGTCTAACATTTGATTGTCATTGTCTTCAAAATGAACTGGGAAACTTTTTAGTATGTTTTTTTGACAGACATTCATTTATTGTTTTCCATGTATTTCGTATATCATTCTTAAAAAGTGAAAAACGAGATTCAAAATAAATTTGCTTAGCCGCCCGAATGTTTTTCTTAAATATTGTGTTATATGTTTTTAGATTAATTTTAATAGTTTCATAATTATTTGAACTAGGATTTGTTAATTTTAATTGTTTGTACATTTTGTCTCGATATCGGATTGATGTTAACAGACCATGGGTGATCCAAGTTGATTTCTTATGTTTATATCTATTACATTTTACTAACTTGTTTGCCATATGTATAGTTTTAGCACGTGTAATTTCTCTGTATATTATATCATAATTACAATTTGGGTCAGCAGTTAGATTTTTATTTAATTTGTCATAAATGTTACCTGATTTTATTTCATTCGTAATACTTATCATTGCGTCCGCATGTACGGTATTTATTTTTACATATTTAGGAGGGGAATGTAACTTTTCAGTATTATGCATAATCATAAAATACGGTTGGTGATCGGAAAATCGTTTAGTTAATATCCCTGCGGTATTTTCTAATATTGATTTATGAAGTCTACAAAATAAATTATCTATCAGTGTTCCAGTTGTTCTAGTAAATCTAGTTGGTAGGGTTATTTGAGGATACAGACTATGAGATATTACCGTGTCAAAGAAGCTACCAAACATGTCATTTTCATTTAGTTTAAGTAAGTTAATATTAAAGTCCCCGGCAAAAATGATATCATTATTACAGTTATTCAATCTTGATATAATTGGTATAAATTCATCTGTAAATACGTTTAAATCTTCATTTCGCGTTCTCCGAGATCGATATATATTTCCAATAGTAAACGTCTTAGATAGAGAATTATCATGTACTTTAACTATCAAACCTTCCCAGTGTTCATAGGTATTGAGGTTAAATGTTACTTTTGATATATACTAGTCATCTACATATATTATCAGCCCTCCTTTACTGGTATATGTTTTACCTTGTGATATACAGTCATAGCCTTGTAAGTGAAATGGCGATATATCCTCACTTTCATCTATCCGTATCTCTTGAAGACGTATTATACTAAACTTAAAGTTTACAGTATTTAGTTCTTCTATGAATGCTTCAAGTTCAGAAAACTTGGCATTTACAGACTGAATATTTGTACTTAAAATACTAAAAGAGTTTTTGTTTTCCTTAGCTAACTTACTAAACTGGTCGAAATCATAGTATGACGAACGACGAATTATTTGTTGTTCGTTTATGTCAATTTCATTTTCATTTATATGTAATATATTTGTTAAGCAGTTGTTTAGAATAGCTTCATCCGAAGTCATTATCGATGAACTGAAATGATGTCATTATACTGTAATTAAAAACGAGTCTTTGTATAAAGATATTGTGATAGATATACGAAATACAATTCATTTAGTTGTACATTTCCAAGTACACTACAGTTCTTACTTACTTACTCTTAGATATCCACATAAAGTGTTAGCTTAGTCAACATAATTAGACAAATGTATTACGTATAACTGAACATAGCAATGGCATAGTCAAACCATTCTGTCTGCACTTAATTATATCAGCGAAACACAACCACAAGTTTGAATGTCTACACAATAATAATAAATTATTATGATGACAGCACTGTCAACAAAAATTAATCAGATTTACAAGTTAGCACAGCCAACAGAACCATACTTAAACAATTGTTACGAATACCGGAAAATATTGATTGCTCAGTTTACAAAACTGTTTCTGCAGATAATGCTAGCACACTTTTGTGGATCAAAAAGTAAAATAAGAAATGATTTATATCACCAGATTCAGGTTGTAGGTTATCAATCACCATCACCGGTTCAATACCCAGTTAAGTCAACATCAGACCGGATTTCTTTCACAACGCTGTCTATAGTCTTTACTACAACTTTGCCATTGAAGGTCTAACAGTCGTTGATTTTTCTTGACTTCTTCAGTTGTCTCGTCTTCTTGGCCAACGCTGCCCGCCGACGTGTCAGGTCTTCGTTTACGTACACCGTCGGTCCATCGCCGCTTTCACGCAAGCGGCGTTTCGCACGGATGACCAAGTCGCGCACGTGGGCCGTGGCAAATGTAACAATCACTGGCCGTGGTCGTGTTTGTACGTCCGCACCTGGCACGCGCCGCCGATGACTCGTAACCACGTCGGCGCTCACAATGGGAGGTGTGACTCCCATTGTCTCGTTCACAATGGACAGCAGCTTGCCGGTGGTGTTTTCCTCAGTCTGTGACTCGGGGATTCCGAAAAATCGCAGATTGGTTCGCCGTGAATACTGTTCTAGTTGATCAAGATCAGCCTCACATGAGGACAGTCTTGCCTCTAGAGCAGCAATATACTTGTCTTTCTTTTCCATCCGTTCGTTAAGCTGTGATATTTTTTCAGTTAATGTGTCCAGTTTATCCGTGAGAGCTTTTGGGTTGAGCACGTGGCGTAACTTCTGGACAACTGCTTCATTTGACAAAAGTTCTACAAACCTGACCAGCAGGGCGTCTTCTTTTGGTTCTATTTCTGTGGTGTCCGAAGCGCTGTCTCCTCTCCGTTTAGGCATGATGAGGTATAATAATTACTTTAAACAAATTCGTCATAAAATAGTACATTTGCTCCCTCGATCGAAAGATGTCACACCTCGGCAGCCATTTTGTCACGTCACCTGTCTAAAGACATTCATGAACATACAGACACTGTGACATCGTACAAAAGCTTCTGCCAAGATCTGTATATTCCCCAAACGACTGTGATAATGTTCGGCAACGATAATCCGTTGCTCACCAGAAACGTTAAAATAAAACTGAAACAGAAGGTGGAAGCTTTCAAAAGCAGCGACCGTGCACTGTGCAAAAAAAGCCAAGTACGATGTCGAAAGAGCTATACGGGCGGCGAAAACTGATTACAGTCGCAAGCTTGAAGGTCAGTTCCTGTCAAACGATACCCGCGCTGTCTGGCATGGTCTCCTGTGCATTGCTAGCTAGAAAGCCTTCCACCCCTGGTTTTGACTCCGCAACACCGGATAACTTTAAAAAAATTCTACGCCCGCTTCGTTCGTCAGAATTCGTCGCCTATGTCGGTCAGCCTGCCCGACCCTGCTGTGCTTGAGCACGAGGTTAGAAAGATATTCAAGCAACAGAGCAACAGGAAGGCAGCTGGTCCTGACAACGTTTCTACCTCCACATTGAAACGCTGCGCTAATTAATTATCCGCTGTATTCACGGACCTATTTAACGCCTCTCTCCATCAGCACATGGTTCCTGTTTGTTTTAAACCAGCGACTATAATTCCTGTACCGAAGAAGCCGATTGTCGTAACAATGGCCCATCAAAGGCTGTACTTCCTGCGCCAACTAAAGAAGTTCGATTTAAAGAGGGAGATTCTTGTTTTGTTCTATCGTTCTGCTACTGTGAGTATTCTAAACTATTTTTGCATTCTCAATATGTGTGTGGTTCGGCTGTATCAGCCATTGCCAAAGGAGCAGGCTTGACAGAGTGATGAAAACAGCTTCCAAAATTGTCGGCAGTGCAGTCACCCATCTAACAGCTATATAAAACAACAGATCCAAACACAAATGCTGGCAATATGATCTCAGACCAAACTCACCCCGCTCATCATCTGTTCGAATTATTACGTTCAGGCAAAGGTTTTAGAAGCATCAGTACGAAAACAAATCGCTTTAGAAATAGGTTTTACCACCGTGCCGTAACAGCCTTATCGGAAATTAAATATAAAACGTAGCGGTAAAGATCTTGGAATGTTAACTTGGCTGTTTTCAACACTTTGGCGGGCTTGTTCTTTTTCTGACGCCGGTTGGTGTTGCCGACCGTACGCGTATAGAGTGTATGTTCTCAAATAGCGGATCGATAGTGCTGAACAACAAACATTTTATTGTGAAATCTTTGTTTAACATAATAATTTAAAAAATACCTTTTAATATAATTGTTTATATAACTTTAATATACTGTTTAATCCAATTTTAAATATATTGCAAAGCTAATTTGGACGCATTCAATTATAAATAAAATATAAAATGACATTTTAGATATTACAATATTTATTTATTATATCTATTGAATTATTAACTTAACTTAATATTTTTTTAATAATTTATAATTTTAAAGGGCGTTATAGATATATCTATTTATTTAACGTAATTATTTAATGTATCATTTTAAAGGACATCTGAGAGATACTATTTATTTATTAGACCAAGATATTATTTTTTATTTTAAAGAACATTTTATACATATTATATATTTATTTGTGATATTTCATTTTATTATATATAGACACTACGTGACTCAACGCCAGAACACATTCTTTTTTGACATGAAATGTACATACATGTAGAAAATAGCAAATAAAACTTTCTTATAACTAGAGTACTTTAAATTGTTATGTTGTATCATTACAGCATATCATTATACTTAGGCGTGTTTGACTTCGAGGTGAAAAGATGCGGCCGAAACAAGAGACAAGTTGCTGGGCCGATCGAAGTGACATCGGTCGCTGGCGCTCCCATTGGTCCTACATGT
This sequence comes from Ridgeia piscesae, assembly GCA_025642075.2. Taxonomy (NCBI): domain Eukaryota; kingdom Metazoa; phylum Annelida; class Polychaeta; order Sabellida; family Siboglinidae; genus Ridgeia; species Ridgeia piscesae. The sequence continues at coordinate 261,950 of JAODUO010000335.1, forward strand.
TGCGTGGTATTTTACCGGGCGACGGTCGTGTGGCGTGACAGGTCGACTTCGATTGAGCTACTCGAGTTACTCGCGTAACCCCAACGTAGTATCCGGTTTATGATAATTTACACTGCGCGCGCAGTACTACGCGCGTAATCCGCGTTATGATCGTGATCACGGACATAAACCCATTATGTAGATAAATAAAATAAAGTAATCAGTTGTTTAGTGTGTAAATTGTGATGTTCATTTTCTTGGTCTTAAATTAAAATTCTAAAAAAAATGTGGTGACTTTAATCCATATTTAAATTATTGTGTCACGTAATGTTTAATTAATATATTGTGCAGTAGAGGCCTACGTTCACTATTGGCTGTCACTGTTAATGACGTCAGTTACGCGAGTGAATCCAGCCTCAAGTAGCGGCCATGAAGATTCACCTTGCTAATCTAGGTGAAAAATTTTCACATGCTCGAGTGATCTCGGCTGTTCGATTGGGACTCGGGTTACGCGAGTTACTCGCGTAGCTCAATCTAAGTCGGCCACAGAGACTGGTTGTCCGCGCAAGTGTGGTTGTCTGTCGAGAGATCACGGGATGTGCCGATTACAAAACTGTCTCTTTGCTTAAGCTTCTTCACATCCAGTTGTATTTCCTGCTCTTTCCATCTAAGTCCCACCCACATTCTTCTCCAATCTTACTCTCAATCCATGTCTGCTGAACATATATTTCCATTTTAGCTGCTGTTCTTGGAGATCTGCTTCCCCATCCGCTACTACCGCCGGTCATCTGCGTACAATAGTTTCCGGAGTACGTTTTGTGTGCAAGTCTTCCTGCTCATCAGTTCCACCATAGCGATAAACAACAATGGGCTCAAGGCGCTCCCTGTGTTAGGTCAACATTTATTTTGAACTCTCCTGACACTCCCGGTCCACACAATACCATGCTCTTCGTGTCCTCATACGTACCCTCCACCATCCTGACCTCCGTCCCTCCACCTCTGTGTTGCTATAGTTATTTCTCGTTGGATTGCATCAGGCTGGCTGGCTGGCTGGCTGGCTGGCTGGCTGGCTGGCTGGCTGGCTGGCTGGCTGGCTGGCTGGCTGGCTGGCTGGCTGGCTGGCTGGCTGGCTGGCTGGCTGGCTGGCTGGCTGGCTGGCTGGCTGGCTGGCTGGCTGGCTGGCTGGCTGGCTGGCTGGCTGGCTGGCTGGCTGGCTGGCTGGCTGGCTGTACCTGTTATTATAGTCACCATCACAGCGCTATTCTCATATCTCAGTCTCAGGTGGTTTCCTTCAAACAGCCCAAACTTGGGCTAATGCAGGAGTTTGTAGTGGTTCTTGTGCGCATGCGTTGGGTAGTGTGTTTGTTTTGTTTTACAAGCAATTTAGGTGATTGGGTGTCATGAAAGGTAGGTCCATGATTGCTGTTTGCAAAGCTATGGGGTTATCTATTTTAGTAATAAATGGTGGGATCTTATTCCAGATGCAGATTGCTCGGGGAAAAAAGAGGTCACTGTAGTGTTGATGCGGCACCTTGTGGCTATGTAATGGTGGCCGGCTATGGGCTGATATTATGTAGGTGTTTTGGGTTCGTGTCTCTTTAATAATGATTCGTTTCATTCTTACTTTCTAACTTTGACGCCTTCTGTGAATGGTTTTGCTGAACTGTCAACTACATTGGTCAGTGAACTTGGTTGTCATGTCTGTATTAATTTTAAGCGAGTTGGATTTGAATTTGAATTATATATATATATATATATATATATATACATAGATATATATATATACATAGATATATACACACAGATATATATATACACATACATAGATATATACACATAGTTTGCTTGGTTATCGGGTGGCTCCCTCCAATGCAAAATATTCTGGCTACGCCACTGGCTGGGAATTAATTACATTTCCAGATATAGACAAGTTGCGGCTTCGTAGCATATTGCGTTGTTACTTATTAATGTATTGAACTCCCTTTTCGGCGTGCGACACAGCGCTGTGGTGATTGTGGAATATTACGTTTCTATCAACATATTCTAATTCCTCCTATATTTTGCTCTTGTTCTCCAATCATCTCCCACTCTTTCCATGCAGGTCTTTCCAAGTGCAGTCTTCATATTGTGCAATTTCGGTCTTCCTCGCCTCCTTTTCTCATCACTTTCTGGACATCTGTTCTCTTTGCCACTTTCCCATCACATTCTTTCCACATGACCAGCCCATTTCAACCTAATCCTCACCAATTTCGTCTTAAATCTTCCATTCACTCCAACCTCCACTCTCAGTTCCTCCATGTTTCTCCTATCAGCTCTCGTCACTCCCTCGATTCTTCATATCCTGCTATTTTCGTAAACCTGCACCAGCTGAGCACTTTTCCTTAAAATTACGTGATATACATCTATCTATCTCCCACCACCCCTTTGATTTTCAGCCAATCGTTTCCACCGGCTGTAATCCTTATTATTACCAATGCCATTTATCTGTTTCATTTGTCTTACAATGTCTGTGACCTTGAGAGTAAACAGTGTAATTCCTTACACGTTGTTTCAAGTACGTCTGTTTTGTACTGAACTCAGACGGCGGCACCCGGCAAGATATGGTATCTTGTTTTCAAAAATATTTAGCTGTATCTGTTCGAATTTAGCATATATAAACGACCGATGTATGTTTGTTTAATTTATTCAGGTACTGTTTTTGATGTTGCAAACTTGTTCACACTGAAATGTAACAACCGCTTGTGGGTTTCGGTCACAATAAGAAAGCCGTTGACGAGTAGTTGATGCGGCATTAGGTTTTATTGTACACTAAACAAGACGTATAAAGAATGTTGATCAGGTTCCACATATGGTATGATAAAAAAGATTTAATCATTAACAACAATAACATGTAACACAGCTTTGTTGAGATGTTAAGTTATATCTGAACAAAAAGCTCAATGTGGCGTCACCATAGATAGAACAATACATGACACGCGCTACAATGTTTTGTAATAACACATTTTCCAGTTGGTCGAAGTAAGTAGTGGCATATTTTAAACAATGGTATTTTTATGTTCAAGAACACAACACACAAGTCCAACACACCGAACTTGTAATGTGTACCTGTTGATATTTTACCCCGTTTTCAAATGACTGGTTCTTACCCGTATATTACAAGTTGTAAGTTCGTTGATATAAGTTTACAACACAGTACTGGGTGCTTTTAAATGACTTAACCTTAATTTAAGTATAAATTGACTCGGAACTTATGTAAATAAATCCAACGGCAATTCTTCAACCAAACATGACAAAGCAGTGTTATTTTGGCTGCGTTTATTTACGAACACAAGCACTGTGTGTTGAGTTGCCGAACTTCGCAACTTGTAAAATGTTGGATGGGTAAGTACTTCACACGTACACATCTTAAGTTGGCCTAAGTTTGAAGCGGCACAGGGCCTTATCGTTCAGAAGTCTTTATGTAATTAATCTACTATCAAAATATCCTTTACCTATATAATACACGCATTCTTTTCTTAATTGACCGCTAGCTACACGTGCAAATTCAACTGATGTCTAATAAATAATAACAACTAATTTGTATCCTCTGATACTACGTAATGAAATAATATATAATAATAATAATTATTTATTGCAAGCTCATGTCATCGTGGCATTGCAGCAACTTTCACGCGTGGTTCATCGGAACTTGAAGTGGAAAATTCTCTTCTCTGGTTCACCTTCGTGGATGCCGCCACACTGCAAGCACCCGACGTGGTACACACCACGCTCGTCGGTCAAGGTACTACCTGCGACCGAATCAAACAACAGTGAGAGCAACTCCACTAACAAACATGCCAAACTTCTCACATTCTACTCAATTGCTCGGTTCTGCGTAACAATTCACTGTGATGACTCGCTGGTACTACATTCCTCGAACAGCTACAGTTCTGATTAAACAAGCTAAACAAGCGTAAACTAAAACTCATGTATACTTATATTGTAACGTAAGCATAACAATCACATCTATATGATTTGCATGATCCACACGTTAACATTGGTGTGTCGTTAAAATTTATATTTCAAAATATTTGTGCTCGGTAGCGACAAACAACGTTTTAGTATATGTATGAAGATTAACGCAGTAGAGCAAAATCCGACTAAATCAATCCACAGTAGACACATCAATCATGCCTTTCAAATAGTAATATTTTGGCTTCTCAAAAGAAAAAGGTGAATTAATAAACTGGCATCAAAACAACAACAAAGTCGCCAGTGAAAATTCGGAGACAAAGTAGATGCACCGGCTTGAGGGTCGGTTTGCATTCATCCGTGACACGTCGGGGCAACTAGCGGAGAAGGTCGCCAAACCCCGTCTTATCGTGTCCGCCGCATTGCAAAGTCCCGACGGTAAAAATGCCAATTTCCGAATCATGGCCTAAAAGATAACAAAATCGAGAAAACATATAATGCCAGTCAAAAAGTGTACTGGTGACACACAAAATACACTGTGTATATGCTATATATATACTGTGTATACGCTGTGTATACGATGCGTATACATTGTATATACGTTGTGTATACGCTGTTAAACCGCGGCGCATATTCAAGACGAATTATGCGCTATGCCAGCTATGCGGCCTGGAAAGCCCCAATCTGTAGACATGTTGTCACTTGTGGATTACCTGATGCCCGCGTAGCGACCTGCTAGAGAAATAAAATGGCTTCCTAAAAACATTTTGTATTGTGCGATTTGCATTTCACAATTGCGAAGACACAGAATAACGTATGTAATATGTATGCATGCATGACAAACGCCAGCGACTAGACGAACTGCTACTCAAGGAAGAATGATTTGACGGGACCTCGCTGACATCGGTATAAGCAATACCACGTGTCCGATCTGGGGAACAGTGTGTTAGATCGAATGAAACAATTGCCTGTTCTATGAAATCAGACAAAACAGAAGTTCACCGGCTAGGAATTAAGAAAGCCGTCTACATATCATAGATCAGGTCTACACATTAACAGGACTGATTAACATAACTGGAGATTTGTAGTTTTACTCCTGACACGATATCGAAGGTACACGCGGCATGTTCATCCAAATGCTAACAGGCAATACATTCCACAACAGCAACAGGAATATAGGAAGTACAAACTACACATGACTACAAGTCCGGCTACTTGACACGAGGATTATTTTAGTGAACGCCGGGGCGGCTACCCTTAAAAGGATAATAAGGGATATACGTTCAAAAGGGACATAAACCAACGACACACAATCCACACAAAGTTGAGACGACGACACGACCTACGACTACTGACAACACAAAGAACCGCGACAAGCAGCAATACCCCTACACGCCTACTATAATTATGGGATCGACAATAAGATGACACCGAATAACTACGACTACTAACTTACGACTAATATGCGACTTCAAATTAATAATTTTCACCAAAGAAGTCATCATAGTAATCGGTTGTTCCTATGCCAAAGCAGATGAGAGCTCCAACATGGAAAGAACCCTGTTCTCCTTCTTCGTCGTCACCTTCACCAAAAATACAAACTACGTCATTTCTGTCTGTA
>JAODUO010000335.1:270000-295000 GCA_025642075.2 Ridgeia piscesae
GAAAGTGATGCGCATGATTGCCTCTCCGCAAACAGAAAAATACGATGGGTGACAGTGACAGGAGTATTACAGACATACATGTATACAATAACCTAAGTGATCCACACGGTGTCATCAGTAGGTGAAGTATGTACGCCAGCCAGGATACAATGTACTTACGTACAATGGTGACTCCAGTTCCGTTTTCCTTGAAAGTGTCGCACGTTACCCAGAAAGGTCTCTGTGTGCCAGTGCTATCGGGTTGGATTTCTATAATTGACGAGTTGTCAGCCAAACCCCTGTCCACCAACTCTGTACATGATTTCGCTGTCAGGCAAACAAATAAAAGATAAAGGTAAGTTCTTAAACAGCGCGGTAATGAGAATTTAGGACTAAAGCACATTAACCATGTTTCACCTCCCGCCAGACATATTCATTGCCAACGTTCTAATCTACATATTGATATAGACCCCCTAGGTCCACACTAATTTATACGCAAAGCTATATTACACATGTACAGATTTGTGAAAGATTCTATGACTTACGTATAGGCAGACAGGCGTACTCGTGACAGGTCGTGTTGCCGTCGCTGGGGCCGAGACAAGGCGCCGTCAGGTTGCCGTAAGAGTTCATGTCACACACCCGAGAGCGCTGCCGAATACCTCCGCCACACGTCACTGAGCAGACACTCCAGGCGGTCCACGGCATCCAGTCTCCGGGGACTGCAACACGGAGACGGTGCACCACGGCTTAGTCGAGTGATGGCATGTACATCTAGTTGGTTTGATTTCTTCCAAATACAGTACATAAAATAGATATAATTAAGTTACTAATTTGTCAGTTGATGAAGTTGGTATTATGCTACAAACTGAAAACATATATAGTTGTTTTCCGTTTGGCACAAGAACGTTCACGTATATTAGTTGCTAACATTGATATTGTAAAAAAACAATTCAACAAAGTTTAACATAATTGCATCAACAGTATCAGCCTTTGAGCTTACATTTTACTCGGATACACGGCGAAAAATAAATGCTTAAATTATAGCTATATATATATATATATATATATATAATTAAATATATTCTTTTGCTATTTTCCACCACAACAAAAACATTTTGCATTACGTAAATGGCATAAGACTTGCAAAACTCACTCGGGCAAGGGTTTGTGTTGCAGATCTCCGAGCTGTCGGCCGGACCGGGACACTCCTTGCCTCCATACAGTGGCTCCTCGCACACTCGTTGACGATGACGTATTCCTCCGCCACACGTGACGTCACACTCACCCCATTCGCTCCACGCCATCCAAGCACCGTCAACTACAACGACAACCCATGATGACGACTAAGACGACGACGGCAACAACAGCGAGTGACTACATTAATATATGATTAAGTAGAGATGGAACATGTGGTGAAAGACAATGTTGCACATTCCTGTCCCCCTCTGTAGGGTTATCACTGTCATGATTAAGAAATCAGTCACCATCGTCACCATCATTATGCATTTTACAACATCGTCACCAGTAGGCACTCAATATTGCGAATGTCATACGGTGGTGACGTGACGTGGCCGATCGTACCTGGACAGTAGCGGTCAAAGCACAGCTCCTCGTCCTTGGCGGCACCTGGACATTCGAGTCCGGCGTAGTAGGGTCCATCACAGGTGCGGGAGCGGTAGTGTACACCGGCAGCGCACGTGACGCTGCATTCTCCCCACTCAGTCCACGCGTTCCACACGCCGTCAACTGGAACACACACTCACAGTCTCAGGCCGCTGTACGTCACGTCACCTCACGCCCAGCCACCACTGAAATGGTGATATGCTGGAGCGGCCGGAGGAAAGTCAAAGGTCAAAGACAAGGGTCATACAGCAGAGAGCTCATGAACTAGCACTGCAAAAAATCGTGTCTTATTTTAAAACTAGGTCAAAGGACTAAGATCATACAGCACCCCTGGCGGATAGGCAGTGAACTATAAACTAGGTCAAATGTCAACAGGCGCCCCTGGTGGATAGGTCATGAACATTTACTGTCAACATTTTTGTCTCATTAAAAAAAACATAGTTCAAAGGCCAAGTTGCGCGGGCGCGGTATGGAGCAAGAGGTGAAATTGTTGCGGTCAAAGGTCAAATGTCAAACTTAATTCTATATCTTCTGGGAATAGGTCACAGATAAACACCACTACGCATGCGCAAGGTTAAATTTTCTATCTTCCGACGAATATGGGATCAATTTGTCAATATCACGATCGGCACGCATGTTTGGGACGTAGACCACTTTGGATTAGTTCCCAATTATGCGACCAACATATCTCATATATTATTTGCTTATTGTAGCCATCCGCCTAATTCCTAACAAAACGTCACTATGCAATATTATAACAGCGGACTAATGCACTCCATCGCCTCTAGATTTTTTGGTTACCAAACTTGATACAATAATAAATTCGTGTGTCAAACAGGTCCCCTATGCAGTGCCCCTGGTGGTTAGGTCATTAAGTACACACAAATAAAGATATATTTTCTGTCTTCCGGAATAGGTCATACATTTAAGTTAATGACGCGTGCGCAATGTTATATTTTCTATCTTCTGGGCAATAGCTTCAAGTGACATTGTGTATTTGTCCAAACTATGCGCACGCGCAAGCATACACATGAACGCGAACGCATGCATGCACGCACGCACGCACGCACGCACGCACGCACGCACGCACGCACGCACGCACGCACGCACGCACGCACGCACGCACGCACGCACGCACGCACGCACGCACACACACACACACACACACACACACAAACACGCGTGCGCGCACAAGAGAAGAATGTATTCCGATGCGAGTACATAATAGCCATGAAATGGGCAGAGAATACTGACTCGGACACTCGATGAGGAAGCAGTCCCTCTCCTGGTCCCAGTCTCCGGCGCACTCGTCGCCGCCGTAGTAAGGTCCTTCACACGTCCTGTTGCGGCCGTGACGGCCATCGCCACAGCTCGTGCTGCACGCGCCCCACTCTGACCACGGCTGCCACACCCCGTCCACTGCAACCAACGACTCGGTCAGTGAAACCAACGCCTCCGTCAGTGAAACCAACGACTCGGTCAGTGAAACCAACGAATCAGTCAGTAAAACCAACGCCTCAGTCAGTGAAACCAACGACTTGGTCAGTGAAACCAACGACTCGGCCAATGAAACCAACGCCTCAGTCAGTGAAACCAACGCCTCCGTCAGTGAAACCAACGACTTGGTCAGTGAAACCAACGCCTCCGTCAGTGAAACCAACGACTCGGTCAGTGAAACCAACGACTCAGTCAGTGAAACCAACGACTTGGTCAGTGAAACCAACGACTTGGTCAGTGAAACCAACGCCTCAGTCAATGAAACCAACGCCTCCGTCAGTGAAACCAACGACTCGGTCAATGAAACCAACGACTTGGTCAGTGAAACCAACGACTTGGTCAGTGAAATCAACGCCTCAGTCAGTGAAACCAACGCCTCCGTCAGTGAAACCAACGCCTCCGTCAGTAAAACCAACGCCTCAGTCAGTGAAACCAACGACTTGGTCAGTGAAACGAACGACTTGGTCAGTGAAACCAACGCCTCAGTCAGTGAAACCAACGCCTCCGTCAGTGAAACCAACGCCTCCGTCAGTGAAACCAACGACTCGGTCAATGAAACCAACGAATCAGTCAGTAAAACCAACGCCTCAGTCAGTGAAACCAACGACTCGGTCAGTGAAACCAACGACTCGGTCAATGAAACCAACAACTCGGTCAGTAAAACCAACGCCTCAGTCAGTGAAACCAACGACTCAGTCAGTGAAACCAACGACTCGGTCAATGAAACCAACAACTCGGTCAGTGAAACCAAAGACTCAAGTCAGTGAAACCAACGACTCGGTCAGTGAAACCAACAACTCGGTCAGTGAAACCAAAGACTCAAGTCAGTGAAACCAACGACTCAGTCAGTGAAACCAACAACTCGGTCAGTGAAACCAACAACTCGGTCAGTGAAACCAAAGACTCAGTCAGTGAAACCAACAACTCGGTCAGTGAACCCATACTTGGTCACTCAACCCAACGACTCAGTCAGTGAAACCAACGAATCAGTCAGTTAAACCAAACGATTCGGTCAGTGAATCCAACGACTCGGTCAATGAAACCCACGCCTGAGTCAGTGGATCCAACGACTCAACTTCGTCATTGAAACCACTAAGACTCAGTCAGTGGATCCACCGATTCGGCAAGTGAACCCAGCGACTCAGACAGTGAACTCAACGACTCAGTCAGTGAACTCAACGACTTTGTCAGTGAATCCAACCAGTCGGTCATTGTAACCAACCACTCGGTCAGTGGTGAAACCATCGAGGCAGTTAGTAACATGAAACGATTCAGTCGGTGAAACTACCATCACCATATTTAAGTTACACAAAATATTATTTGATCACTGAAAAGTATAGAAAATATTGTGTTTGATAAACTAACACTGGTACTGTTGCTGCTGCAATCATGCATGCTACTTGTTACCTGGGCAGAATCTGTCGAAGCAGTCTTGGTCTTCGCGCGGTGGTCCTTCACACTGAAGACCTTCATAGAACGGACCATGGCAGATCCTCGTGCGGTATTGAGAGCCAGTTGCACACGTGACGCTGCACTCGGACCAGGCTGTCCAGACCTCCCAGACACCGTCGACTGGCGACGACCGACAACCACAGTAGAGACTGAGTCACGCGCGACTTTCTCAGCCTTAACTGCTGAATGTCGACTTGATTATAAGACATAAGTTATCATATATTTATAGTCTATAATAATTAATGTTTTGCTTATTGCAAACTATGATTAGTCGTTGGAAATTCTTGTGGATGAAGAGCGATTGTTCGAAAATACGAACTTCACAAACAATGCTAATCTTTACTGCTAGATTTGCTGCCCAAATATCAGGTGGCTTAAGTGGTTGCGGTGTATATGGGGACTGGTCAATTGCCAAATTCACTCGTAAATGGTACGCTGTGGACGTATGACAGAGAGTGTGAGACGTACTCGGGCAGTGTTTGAGGAAGCAGCCCTGAACTTGCTCCGGTTCGCCCGGACACTCCAAGCCGCCGTAGAAGGGTCCGACACACTGCCGCGTGCGGTTCTGGGTGCCGTTGTTGCACCATTCACTGCAGACTCCCCACTCGGTCCAGGCCGCCCACACCCCGTCAACTGAAGCACAACAACGACGATGACTGACACCAGGACGTGTACAATGTGACCAAGAGACCGAACAATTGTGAAAATTTCAATATAGTTCCTACCTTATTCAATTAATTTCCATCTTGCCAGTAATTTAACAAGAACAAGAACTTTATTGGCGACCTCAAAAAGTAGTGATGACATAGTGAATAAAAAAAATATACTAGGCATATACATTTTTTATAAAACGATAATGCAAACACACACGTAATAGTAAAGTTAATACAAGTGTGCATACACCTATTAACCAGTCTTGGGATTAATATAAACACACTAGAACATTGTGAGGTCACTGGCTCCCATTAAGAAAACACAATCGCTATCATAAGAGCTACCACAGTGATAACAGAATTACCTACACACATATGTGTTTGACCTTTTAAACACTTAAACTGTATATTTATATGTGAGCAAGTGTTCATTGTATCTAATTTAATAAAATAAATGCATATACATAATTAACTAATTAGTGTTTCCGTCCATTCATTAACAATTAATATTTAATATTGAATACATGTTTGATTGACTGAGTGAAGACCGTGTCACTTACTGGGACAGTGTCGCAGGAAGCAGTCCCGTACTTGGTCCCAGTCCCCGGGGCACTCGTCGCCGCCGTAGAAGGGGCCGAGACAGGTGCGGTTCCTCGTCTGCAGTCCGTCGCCACACCACTCGCTGCAGTTGCTCCAGCCGCTCCACGGCCGCCACACGCCCGCGACTGCAGCCGACAACAACAACGCTCGTCACACTCACTTCCTTCCGTAACATACGTACGGAAAACAATAACGTCAGCAAGAATCTAATTTACATAAAATGCTCTATACGCAAGGCACAACTCTTGACAATATATGTCTATAACCCAACCCAAATAAACGTTTTCAAATGTATGTAACACCAGTAATGAGGATGGTTTTTTAAGGTGCAAAAATATCTTCCATAGACAAATGACTTTCTGTCGCAATGTGATTTATTTCCCAAGACGTAATCTTACTTGGACAGTGTCTGAGGAAGCACTCCCTCACGTCGCCACTGTCTCCTGCGCACTCGTCCCCGGCGTAGAGCGGACCGTGACAAGTGCGATTACGTATCTGCACTCCCGTGCCACACCACTCGCTGCAGTTGCCCCACGACTGCCACTCGTTCCACTCGCCCGCAACTGAAAGCAAAACACAGCTCAGTTGATGTCGTCAGGATGTATGTGTGTGTGTGTGTGTGTGTGTGTGTGTGTGTGTGTGTGTGTGTGTGTGTGTGTGTGTGTGTGTGTGTGTGTGTGTGTGTGTGTGTGTGTGTGTGTGTGTGTGTGTGTGTGTGTGTGTGTGTGTGTGTGTGTGTGTGTGTGTGTGTGTGTGTGTGTGTGTGTGTGTGTGTGTGTGTGTGTGTGTGTGTGTGTGTGTGTGTGTGTGTGTGTGTGTGTGTGTGTGTGTGTGTGTGTGTGTGTGTGTGTGTGTGTGTGTGTTTGTGTGTGGTGTTGTGTATCTGTGTGTATATATGTATATATATATATATATATATATATATATATATATATATATATATATTGTTAATATTTCTCATATTGTACACAAATATAAGATTTTTTACGTTATTTACGTAATCATTGAAAGTTACTACAACGTAAGAGGTGTGTTTGAACGTCTTACTGGGGCAGTATTTCAGGAAGCATCTTTGTTGTTCCCACAATGGTCCAGCACACGCAGCGCCGCCGTAGAACGGTCCGATGCACTCCCTCGACCGGTTCTGTACCCCGTCTCCACACCACTGGCTGCAGTCTCCCCAGTCCGCCCACGGACTCTCCACACCGTCGACTGAAATTTTCACACACCATTAGTGTTGATCCCATGTAACAGGGACAGACGCGTCGTTCCAACTCTGAACACCTCCTCGTCATAAAGTTGGCAGGCAGGTTGTATCCCGTGCTGGTTGTGCACTGGCAGTGGGCTTTGCGTTTTGTACACTGCGGAAATGTAACTGTTTGAACTAACTACTTAGATCTTAATTGGTTATGATTAAGCACGGTTGATGCGTTATAGTGTAGTTACCTACAACACATTACATTTGCAATCTGTTTCTGTTGAAGCGTTTACCGTTTGTTGTTGTTGTTTTGTTGTTAGTGTAAATATGCTATGTGACAGCATGTGCTTCCATTACTGTGACAATTAACTGCGGCATTATGTTTGTGATAAACCAAAGGAAGAGCGCCTACATGGACACGGGTTGTATGTGCTACCAAAGGAAAAGCTCCCTACTTGGACACGGGTTGTATGTGCTACCCCAAAGGAAGAGCTCCCTACTTGGACACGGGTTGTATGTGCTACCCCAAAGGAAGAGCGCCCTACTGGACACGGGTTGTATGTGCTACCCCAAAGGAAGAGCTCCCTACTTGGACACGGGTTGTATGTGCTACCCCAAAGGAAGAGCTCCCTACTTGGACACGGGTTGTATGTGCTACCCCAAAGGAAGAGCTCCCTACTTGGACACGGGTTGTATGTGCTACCCCAAAGGAAGAGCTCCCTACTTGGACACGGGTTGTATGTGCTACCCCAAAGGAAGAGCTCCCTACTTGGACACGGGTTGTATGTGCTACCCCAAAGGAAGAGCTCCCTACTTGGACACGGGTTGTATGTGCTACCCCAAAGGAAGAGCTCCCTACTTGGACACGGGTTGTATGTGCTACCCCAAAGGAAGAGCTCCCTACTTGGACACGGGTTGTATGTGCTACCCCAAAGGAAGAGCTCCCTACTTGGACACGGGTTGTATGTGCTACCCCAAAGGAAGAGCTCCCTACTTGGACACGGGTTGTATGTGCTACCCCAAAGGAAGAGCTCCCTACTTGGACACGGGTTGTATGTGCTACCCCAAAGGAAGAGCTCCCTACTTGGACACGGGTTGTATGTGCTACCCCAAAGGAAGAGCTCCCTACTTGGACACGGGTTGTATGTGCTACCCCAAAGGAAGAGCTCCCTACTTGGACACGGGTTGTATGTGCTACCCCAAAGGAAGAGCTCCCTACTTGGACACGGGTTGTATGTGCTACCCCAAAGGAAGAGCTCCCTACTTGGACACGGGTTGTATGTGCTACCCCAAAGGAAGAGCTCCCTACTTGGACACGGGTTGTATGTGCTACCCCAAAGGAAGAGCTCCCTACTTGGACACGGGTTGTATGTGCTACCCCAAAGGAATCCACGGAAGAGCTCCCTACTTGGACACGGGTTGTATGTGCTACCCCAAAGGAAGAGCTCCCTACTTGGACACGGGTTGTATTGCTACCCCAAAGGAAGAGCTCCCTACTTGGACACGGGTTGTATGTGCTACCCCAAAGGAAGAGCTCCCTACTTGGACACGGGTTGTCGTTGCAGTTCTGCCACTGCGCGTCGACGCCTTGGCAGTCTCTCCCTCCGTACTTGGGCGGGTGGCACACACGGGTTCGCGTCTGACTGCCCCCACCACACGTGACATTGCACGAGAACCACTCGCTCCAGTCTTCCCAAATGCCGTCGTCTGTCAACACGACGAGTCACATCACTCCACCATGACGGCAACACGACGAGTCACATCACTCCACCATGACGGCAACACGACGAGTCACATCACCCACCATGACGGCAACACGACGAGTCACACTTGACGCAAGCGTATCACTTGACGGCAAACAGAGAACCGTCATGACGAACACGACTCACCACTCCACTTGACGCAACACGACGATCACATACTCTATACGCAACTAACGAGCACAAAACCTGATGCCAACGGTATTACATACTTCACTGCAACTTGAACAGTATCAAGACTGGTACAACTACTAAAAAATACGATTCAGGCGACTGGCATATAAGTCTTAACAAGATATATAAATTACACACACACACAAACACACATACACACACACACACACACACACACACACACACACACACACACACACACACACACACACACACACACACACACACACACACACACACACACACACAACACACACACACACAACACGACACACACACACACACACCACTACACATCACAACATTCATACATATCACACACGCACACACACACACGACACACACACACACACACACACACACACACACACACACACACACACACACACACACACACACACACACACACACACACCCACACACACACCACAGACACCACACACCAGAAGCCATCCAATTTCTAATTTAAACGGGTGCAAAACCAACGATATTCCACGGGCAGCTGGAGAATGTGTATATATATTTACATACAATGGCCCAGTTACACCGGCAGCCACTCAGCGTGCTAAAACGTTAATACCAGTCACCGGTTTGTGGGTTGTTGTCGATACGTGCTAGGAACATTACAGAGTCAAGACATGGCTATGGTACTGCAATCGTAGCAGACGGAATTCTGAAAAAAGGTCTTTCAAAAATGGACGACTTATCAGTTTATAGGCAGAACAAACGACCTACTTGGACACGGGTGCTGGTTACACGCCCGCTCCTGCCAACGGTCGCCCGTGCAGTTCTCCCCGCCATACTTCCCCGCCCGACAATCTCGACTTCGTTGTTGAGTGCCGCCGCCACAGGTCGCCGTGCACGTGTCCCACGAGACCCACGGGAACCAGAAGCCGTCCTCTGACGGTCAGACAGAGTAATATTGACATAAATACACATAAATACTTTCTGGATTCAAGGTATTTGTTATGCCACTAGTGTATGACTATGTCCACTGTCACCACGCGGTAATAAAAGTACATGCTGCAGTTATTGCCATTATTCATTTGTAATTTAACCTTTGCTTACGGTGGCGACGTCTGGCGAGTAAATCACCACCCAGGAGAAACGCAATCTATTTTCCAAACATGCAATTTCCATACATATGGAATCCTAATTTAAGGGGCACGTTAACAACGTGAGGAAGACTTTACCGAATAAAGGTTTACATTATGCTATTTTCCTGCATATAATAATGTTACCGCCTGAACGCGATGGCAGTGATATTATCGACAGAGGGTGATGATTCCGGCTAAAGGTGATGTTATTACCTCTTAACTTACTGACTGACATAGAGTGATACCATCACGGCGAGAGAGTTCACAACGTACCTGGACAGTTGTCCTCGTTACACGGCTGTGTCTCCGAGTAGGGCCCGACACACCCGCGGCCTCCGTAGAGTGGATCCTCACACGACCGGTTCCTCGTCTGTTCTCCCCCTCCACACGTCACAGTGCACTGCCCCCACGGGTTCCAGCTGTGCCACACTCCGTCCACTGACCAAGGAAAACTGACACTCGACGGACAAGCATAGCAACGACAACAACGACTCTAAGTCTAAACCTCACCAATCCACGTTGTTCTAGAGTCCTCCGTAATAATCGCAATTAAATATTAATGTCAAAACACGTTTCTGTGAAGGATTGTTGCGTTTGTTAGCGAAATCGTATTTCCAAATAAAAGGAATATCGGAGTCTTCTACAACAGCTGCGGATTTGTATGCGCATGAGAGAACATAAATATATCAATATAATATTGTACAAGGAATATCGTCTTGTATCTTCCTGAAACACCTTTCGCCATAGCACGACTGACCGCTGCCACTGATTGGTCAGCGCCGTTACCTGGACATTCGCGCGGGAAGCAGCCTTCTGTGTCCGTGTCGTTTCCTGGACACGGGGCGCCGCCATATTTCGGCTCAATGCAGTCGCGATGTCGGTCGTGGGTGCCATTGCTGCAGGTCGTGCTGCATTCTCCCCACTCCTGCCACGCCGCCCACACGCCATCGACTGCAACAACAGCACTCGTTGAATCAATAGCGACCACACGCCATCGACTGCAACAAGAACAACACTTGTTAATCCACTAGCGCCCACACGCCACTGACTGCAACAACAACAAGAACACTCGCTGATCCACTAGCGACCACACGCCATCGACTGCAACAACAACACTCAATGATCCACTAGAGAGCACACGCCATCGACTGCAACAACAACAGTCACCGATCCATTATTCACTCGTACACAGCTTCGTGTCACAAACAAAGATCACTCACTCAGACACAGCCTCGGGTCACAAACAACTACTCACTGGGGCACGGCCTCGGGTTGCACGGCTCCACCTCCGTGTCGTTCCCGGGACACGTCATTCCGCCGTAGGCCGGCTGCTGGCACACTCGGGTACGGTTCCTCGTGCCGTCTGCGCATGTCACTGAGCATGCGCTCCATTCTAGCCACTGATTCCATTCGCCATCAACTGTGTTGAAACAAACATGAACCATTGTATTCCACCTCTGCCAATATTGACGAAAATACAGTTCGTGGTTGTAACATGAGTTGTAATAACGAACTTCTGTTTCCAGAGACAGCAATTCTTAGTTATAATAATATGTGTTATTTAACATATCCGGTATTGTCCGTGGCGCTTCACAACATATCGAAATACATCAAATGATTAGGGTTAGGGTAGGTATGTTTCAACATAGTGACACTCGTTTATTCACATAATCCGTTTCTTGTATATTGTAATTACGACGTAGATAGCAATCACTGCCAACTGTCAAAAGAGATTATCACACTATACAACATTATAGAAACAATATAACTTATAGTAGCATAGAAAAAAATCACATATTTTAGCTGACCAATCTTATTTCAAGTGTTATATTCAAGAACAATACAAGTACAATTATTTGATAAGGCAATGTGTATTACCTGGACAGTTGAAGTCGTTGCAGATCTGCCTGTCTTCGTCACTTCCGGGACACGGAGCGCCTCCATACTTTGGGTCTTCACACACGCGCGTGCGCAGTTGCCACCCGCCACCGCATGTGACGTTGCACTGTTCCCAGTCCGTCCAGTTGCCCCAAACGCCGTCAACTACAAACGACATGCTTTCAAAATGTAGTACTGTATATCAATACCCAGACCGCAACCATGTGTCAGGATGAACCGTAATATCTATGTTGCGTTACAGTAGGGAAATTAAGTTACACCATTTACATTCGCAATGACCGAATTTTACTTTAGTATACATAGCCAGACTCCGCAAATGAATTGTTTTCCACTTGTCTCCTGCATCGTGTTTTTATGTGTGGCAAAACATTGGATATCGTTCTGATTAGTGCCTTAGCAACTATATCGGGATCACTAATCTCATTACTGGCATTTTAATGTGTAACCGAAGAAATCCTCCTTTTTAATGTGATGTTTAAAACCGACAATAAAGCCTTCCGAATCTTGAATCTTTGAATTTTCAAAATATCATCTATCAAATAGGTGAAGTAACATGGCTTACTCGGGCAAGGGTTCATCCCGCATTCTTGGCCGTCTTCGTCACTTCCGGGACACAGTGCGCCGCCGTACAAAGGCAATTGCACGTGCGGTTGCGCTTCTGCCATCCTCCGCCACATGTGACGTTGCACTGGTGCCATTCGGACCACGAGCTCCAGTCGCCATCAACTGCAACGACCACAAGTGATAAGGTGAATGAAGGTATCGCTGTGATAGAACTTCGTGCATACACATACACTGTTATGTTCTGCGTGTATTGCAAAACACGTTTATCTTTTGTTGGTTGATATAAGAAACATATATATTAAAAAATAAAAAACTGCAATTAAGCTTATAACAAGTACCAAGTGCAAGATGGTAGTCAATATGTTGCTTTAAATATTTAATTCTTACTATATTGCAATCTGGAATGTGTGGAATCCATGGCCTACGGCCACTTTGTAACTGGTTGCAATTCATATTGTCACTTATACGAGTCCTATTTTGTAATATACTTTGTATCCACATACACTGTTATGTTCCGCGTGTATTACAAAACACGTTTATCTTTTGTTGGTTGATATAAGAAACATATATATTAAAAAATTAAAAACTCCAATTAAGCTTATAACAAGTACCAAGTGCAAGATGGTAGTCAATATGTTGCTTTAAATATTTAATTCTTACTATATTAACCAACACGTCATAGCGATAGAGAATCAGACTTTTTCTCAATAATTGAATAGCAACGGAAGAAAACGTCGTACCTGGACAAGGGAAGTCGTTGCAGATTTGCCTGTCTTCATCACTTCCTGGACACGGAGCGCCACCATACTTCGGGTCGTCACAAATGCGCGTGCGCAGTTGCCATCCGCCCCCGCACGTGACATTGCATTGTTCCCATTCGGTCCAGTTTCCCCAAACTCCGTCGACTGAAAGAGACGCACGCTACCTCGTACAAGACCCTGGCCCTAATTACCACGTGGCCAGGAGATCAGCCCGTATCGTCAAGCCCATGACTTCCACGCGGCATCGGATTGTGTTAGCTTTCACTCTAACCAGCCTATTTGTTGGCTGGGATATTGACAATTGCATGATTAATTCAATCTTCTAATTGAGAACATTGTATGCGCATAGAACATATACTAAACATGTATACATAATGGTAACAGGTTGAAACGTGGTCACCTATTCGGGAGATGCATTTTGGGTAATTGGCAATATGGTGCGTGTTGTGACGTCAGTTATGACGTAGTTTCTAGACGTGAGTTGCCAGTAGTGACATACGTACTTGGACAGTGGTGCGTGTTGTGTACGTCAGTTATGACGTAGTTTCTAGACGTGAGTTGCCAGTAGTGACATACGTACTTGGACAGTGGTGCGGTGTTGTGACGTCAGTTATGACGTAGTTTCTAGACGTGAGTTGCCAGTAGTGACATACGTACTTGGACAGTGGTGCGTGTTGTGTACGTCAATTGTGACGTAGTTTCTAGAGGTGAGTTGCCAGTAGTGACATACGTACTGGGACAGTGGTGCGTGTTGTGTACGTCAATTGTGACGTAGTTTCTAGAGGTGAGTTGCCAGTAGTGACATGCGTACTGGACAGTGGTGCGTGTTGTTTACGTCAATTGTGACGTAGTTTCTAGAGGTGAGTTGCCAGTAGTGACATGCGTACTGGGACAGTGGTGCGTGTTGTGTACGTCAATTGTGACGTAGTTTCTAGAGGTGAGTTGCCAGTAGTGACATACGTACTTGGACAGTGGTGCGGGTTGTGACGTCAGTTATGACGTAGTTTCTAGACGTGAGTTGCCAGTTGTGACATACGTACTTGGACAGTGGTGCGTGTTGTGTACGTCAATTGTGACGTAGTTTCTAGAGGTGAGTTGCCAGTAGTGACATGCGTACTGGGACAGTGGTGCGTGTTGTTTACGTAAATTATGACGTAGTTTCTAGAGGTGAGTTGCCAGTAGTGGCATGCGTACTGGGACAGTGGTGCGTGTTGTTTACGTCAATTGTGACGTAGTTTCTAGAGGTGAGTTGCCAGTAGTGGCATGCCTACTGGGACAGTGGTGCGTGTTGTGTACGTCAATTGTGACGTAGTTTCTAGAGGTGAGTTGCCAGTAGTGGCATGCGTACTGGGACAGTGGTGCGTGTTGTGTACGTCAATTGTGACGTAGTTTCTAGAGGTGAGTTGCCAGTAGTGACACACGTACTGGGAAAGTAGTGTATGTATTGTTTACGTCAGTTGTGACGTAGTTTCTAGAGGTGAGTTGCCAGTAGTGACATACGTACTGGGACAATGGTGCGTGCTATATACGTCAGTTGTGACGTAGTTTATAGAGGTGAATTGCCAGTAGTGACATACGTACTAGGAGAATGGTGCGTGTTGTGTACGTCAGTTGTGACATAGTTTCTAGAGGTGAGTTGCCAGTAGTGACATACGTACTGGGACAGTGGTGCGTGTTGTGTACGTCAGTTGTGACGTAGTTTCTAGAGGTGAGTTGCCAGTAGTGACATACGTACTTGGACAGTGGTGCGTGTTGTATACGTCAGTTGTGACGTAGTTTCTACAGGTGAGTTGCCAGTAATGACATACGTACTGGGAGAGTGGTATATGTTGTGTACGTCAATTGTGACGTAGCTATTAGAGATGAGTTGCCAGTAGTGACATACGTACTTGGACAGTGGTGCGTGTTGTATACGTCAATTGTGACGTAGCTCCTAGAGGTGAGTTGCCAGTAATGACATACGTACTGGGAGAGTGGTGCGTGTTGTGTACGTCAGTTGTGACGTAGTGTCTAGAGGTGAGTTGCCAGGAGTGGCATACGTACTGGGACAGTGGTGCGTGTTACACTCGCTCCAGTCGAGGGCGCTGCCGTCGCAGTCAGCGCCTCCGTAGAGCGGCGGTTCGCACGTCCGGTTGCGCATTCTCCAGCCTCCGCCACATGTGACGTTACACTCGTGCCACTCGCTCCACGCCTTCCAGTAACCGTCAACTGGAACACGTAACACGTAACACGCAGTGTGACAAACACGCTACAATTGTCTAATTTCGTAATAATTTTTATTATATAAAGTATCAAAATACCCGAAGCCTGAAGAGATAGTTTAATAGTTCATACATTCCAGTGGTGATAGTAAAATTTAATAAAAACATTATAAAAAAATGCTCACAAATTGACAAGTGCTCCAGTCACACGAGGCGATACTCGCTGTTTGTGCAAAGTGAGTCGGATAGAAAAAGAAGTCCCCCGACGGGCCCAAATAGTATTAGAATCGAAATGTCAAATACTATTCGTGTTGCTGTGGTGCTGGCATTATAGTAGAAGACAAACCTAAAATACACCTTGCCAATCACCATAACACAGTCCAAAGTGTTGGCTGAAGCCTTGTGTCCCATCAGGGACGAAAAGGATAAATAAGTATGTAACTACGTATTCGCGCGCACGCGTGTTTCCTACGATTTGTTTACGTTTCACGAACCCAGTACTTTTTCGTTTCTACGATCCTATCAATAATCCCTCAAAGTCTGGTGCCGCAGCTCAAGCCATGTAGGAGACAAACTTTCACATACAAAAATACGCAAGCTTGGTTATACACAAGGATCAAGCTGGACACTGTGCGAGGTTCTTAGGTCAATCGGTGCAGTAATATTGCTGTATTTAGCGGCAGAGTAATAGACGGAGCTGGCTCGATGAAGGAGCAATGACGTCAGGCAACAACAGGTCTGTAGGAAACTAGGGTTCAGATACAGCGACAGAAGGGTCGAAACGTGTCAGTCACATAAAAAAGCACTTCATCCAGAACAAAATAGGTTAGGTATTTTGTAATAAACATTTAAAGTACGGAGTCGCCGCTATATTGAAATACGCACTTGGACAAGGATGTGTGTTGCACGACTGCCAATCGACGTCACTTCCGGGACACGTGGCGCCTCCATGTAGCGGCTGTACACAGGTGCGGTCACGTCGCTGACGTCCGCCGCCACACGTCACGTTGCACTGTTGCCACTCGAGCCACGCGTTCCACTCGCCGTCCACTGAAACATACATACATACGTCACATAGACGTCACGTTGCACTGTTCCACTCGAGCCATGCGTTCCACTCCCCATCCACTGAAGCACACACACACAAACGTCACATAGACGTCAGGTTGCACTGTTGCCACTCGAGCCATGCCTTCCACTCGCCATCCACTGAAACACATGTCTTATAAAAGTTACAATGATTACTCGAATTTGTATATATGAAACGCACCCGATTACCGGCACGTACACACTTATAAAAACACTGCAGTCAGAATATGTTTTCTAATATTCAACTACATCATCAGCGGTCCCTCGAATTATAATGTAATGTAATGTAATGTAATGTAATGTAATGTAATGTAATGTAATGTAATGTAATGTAATGTAATGTAATGTAATGTAATGTAATGTAATGTAATGTAATGCAATGCAATGCAATGCAATGCAATGCAATGCAATGCAATGCAATGCAATGCAATGCCATGCCATACCATACCATACCATACCATACCATACCATACCATACCATACCATACCATACCATACCATACCATACCATACCATACCATACCATACCATACCATACCATATCATATCATATCATATCATATCATATCATATCATATCATATCATATCATATCATATCATATCATATCATATCATATCATATCATATCATATCATATCATATTTAAATTTAAATTTAGTCTCCCGTAGTATATTGTTATCCTTTGTTAACTGTTTAGGGTAAGTTATGCATACGTTATATACTTACCGACTTGAAAATAATATAATATGATCTACATTTTCTCTATAAAATGTTGTGTTGTGTCGCGTCTTTGGAACTAATAAGTGGTTGTTAATCCTGTTCCTCTCTGTGGAAATATCCGTGTTGTTGCTTGAATTGGAAAGTACAAACACAGAGTAACACCAAACATGGTTTCTGTGGATATCTCGAGTCATACTTAATGATAGTGACACCCGTCATATAAATGTTAATACATTACTGACTGACACACGGCTGAGTTAACAATTGGACGTCAAGTAACTCTATTGAGACGAAGTAACGTGACACGTACCCGGACAAGGCCGCATGGTGCAAGGCTTCGTCTGCGCGTCAACGTCAGAACAGTATGTGCCACCACGCAGGGGTGGAGGGTAGTCGCAAACTCTCGTGCGGCGACGCAGCCCATCCTCACACGTGACAGAGCACTCCCCCCATTCCGTCCATTTGTTCCACCCGCCGTCCACTGCAACGTCAAGTCAAGTATTGAAAAACTCGTTGACAGAGCTTAAATGACAATCTAGATGTAGACACTGGAGACCTCGATGATACAAGTAGACACATGGACACATACCATAGGAACTACGGCGATACAAACGCACGCACCCAAACATACAGCTGATCCACAGAAATACGTGTCTTCGGAACCACGGCAATACAAGGAAGGATTTATGCTTATAAGTTAGCTTCGCGTTTTTGATGTGACGACACATTTGCAGCGTAATCTAATGAAAACAATCTTAGTTTGTCATCGGTTTAGTTTAGCTATGTGCTTCAAAATAACACGAATACATGCGATATTTTTTGTGAACGTTCACAACGAATTAGTTTGTTACACGCCTAGACAAAAAAGCGTTTATCTGGTTAGTTTTGCACACGCACTACTCACTCTGCGGTAACTACCCGAGTGATCTGCTACACAATTTATCAAACATATCGTTGCGTTACTTACCAAACTTATAGTTAATTAGACATTAGACAAAAAGGCGCATGTAGCATCTTATTATGCACCTATTATACAGACGGCGTAGCTTTGTTACACGTGTTACGTGACTTACCGACACAACGGACGCCGGCAGGGGCGCTACCGTTGCAGTCGTCTCCCCACTGCTTCGAGAGGCAGGCCGCAAGGTGGCGCTCTCGTCCGCTGCACTCCAATGAGGAGATCGCGTACGAGTCGTTCTCGCCGCCATAACGGGCATCTGTCGTCGCTGCAAACACACGCCACATTCACGTACAGGTAAGATTTAGTATCAGTCACGTCGTGTCAAACATTTAGCACAAGGTTTAATTCGACCGACCGACCGACCGACCGACCGACCGACCGACCGACCGACCGACCGACCGACCGACCGACCGACCGACCGACCGACCGACCGACCGACCGACCGACCGACCGACCGACCGACCGACCGACCGACCGACCGAACCGACGCCGACCGACCGACCGACCGACCGACCGACCGACCGACCGACCGACCGACCGACCGACCGACCGACCGACCGACCGACCGACCGACCGACCGACCGACCGACCGACCGACCGACCGACCGACCGACCGACCGACCGACCGACCGACCGACCGACCGACCGACCGACCGACCGACCGACCGACCGACCGACCGACCGACCGACCGACCGACCGACCGACCGACCGACCGACCGACCGACCGACCGACCGACCGACCGACCGACCGACCGACCGACCGACCGACCGACCGACCGACCGACCGACCGACCGACCGACCGACCGACCGACCGACCGACCGACCGACCGACCGACCGACCGACCGACCGACCGACCGACCGACCGAAATAGAGACAGGTTGTAGGTGTCCAGTTGTTGCCGAACTCACCTTCTGCGGCGCCACTCGCGTAGCCGAGCTGTCGGCACGCCACGTCGGCCGCCGACTTCTCCCACTGCGCTCCACAGATGGCGCCCCATGTCTCGCGCAGGTCGTCATAGATCAACACACGACCTTCACCTTCGGTTGGTCCGCCATCGATCTTGAGCGGAACTGCAGACATGTACCGATGATGGATTTATGGTTACATTATCTGATGAAGCAGACATACAACTTTAATAGTGTTTATAATTATTATTTACAGCGCAATTGAACAAGCTGATGACCCGTAAACAAACGAATAGGTTAAAGTCTAATGAATATGATAACACTAGTTCGATAAAGACACAATAAGACAACGACACAAACAAGTATTCACCTTCACATCCGGGTACTTTGCACGGGGCAGTTTCATTGGTCGGTCCTTTGCACAGGCGATCGACCCCCGCGGTGCCACCATTGCCACATTTGCGTGTTCTCAGCTTGTAGCCGCGTCCACACGTTGTGTAGGTGGAGCATTCTCCCCACTCACTCCACGGGAACCAGTCTGTCCGGAAACACAACGACAACTTCAAATTGTTTATTTGGTATAGTAATCTCTTAAACATCTAAATGACAAACCCTACTCAAATTTAAATTCTTACACGAAAACACATTTCACGATTCACGTAGTCTCTGTAAATGTTTTGTATGTCTCTGCGCGGATTATAAATACAATGAGCGTTATGTAATGTTATGTTAGACGTCCACTAATAGCCACGTATTTGGTTTTTTTAAATCCATTTTACCCTTAGAAGGCTATGTGCCTAGGGTTTGCTCTCAGAAAACGCGTTTATGAGCCGCTGTACACTCACAAGGACAGGGGACGTCGTTGCAGTAGCGCTGCTCCTGGCTACTTCCAAAGCAGTCGAGAGCCGTCTTCACGTCGCCCGTCTTCGAGTTGACACACTCACGTCGTCGGTCCTGCCAGCCTCGTCCACACGACTTGCTACAAGTCGACCACTCGCCCCAGTCCGCCCACGTCAGACTGCCGGCTGAAACATACGGCAGACCGCTACATGACAAACACATGTCAGATAGCTACGTCACAAAGAGATAATATATACTAATACACGTCAAATACGTGTCAAAGTCGGAAAGCTATATGTCAAACACATTCCAGACAACAACACGGTAAACAAAATGACACACCCACAGACACACACGCACGCACGCACGCACGCACACGCACACGCACACGCACACGCAC
The DNA here is from genome assembly GCA_025642075.2 of Ridgeia piscesae. Taxonomy (NCBI): domain Eukaryota; kingdom Metazoa; phylum Annelida; class Polychaeta; order Sabellida; family Siboglinidae; genus Ridgeia; species Ridgeia piscesae. The sequence continues at coordinate 290,381 of JAODUO010000335.1, forward strand.
ACGCACACGCACACGCACACGCACACGCACACGCACACGCACACGCACACACACGCACACGCACACGCACACGCACACGCACACGCACACGCACACGCACACGCACACGCACACGCACACGCACACACAGACGCACACACCCACACACACTGCACCCATATTCATTGTAACGGCGGTTACATATTATGTAACATATACCAGACAATAGACGCTATAAACATACACCAGATATGAGAGTGAGAAAAAGTAATGTTCTTCTCTCTATCGAAAATATTATTTATATCATTCATTTGTTATGCCATGTTTACATTTCCTCATCAGCAAAGTTAGTTTAATTAAGTAATTATCAACCCAATTCAACTCGAACATCGCTGCCAAGATCGTTTACATTTAAACAAATCTACGCGCACGAGCTTACTATTAATGGGTTTTTAAACTGTGTCACCATTACAACTCGCAGTAGACTAAATGAGAGAAGATGTGACAAACCTTTCTCCGTGCACTGACGTCCCTCCCAGCCAGCGACGCAGACGCAGTAGTAGGTATTGACGCCCTCTAGCGTCAGTGCATGGTAACACTGGCCACCATTAGCACACGGTCGCTGGTTGACGCATACGCCGAGTGCGTCCTGCGCGAATACAATTAATAGGTGAAGCGCGTGACTCAGACAATATTCTCAGAGTATATTTCAAAATCACATCTACAGGCATTCGCGCCACATACACCTGTCATTGAATAGTTTGTAAACTGTGATGAACACGTAGATTGTGTTTGGTTAATTCCAGAAGTAACAAAAGTAACACAACTTATCTTTGTATTATAATTTTCCATTCGTGTTAAATAGTTTATGTGTGTATGCTATGTGCATATATTTTAATCCAAATTTTGATAAGATGCGAAATAATTTCCTTTGAACTATATTTGGCCTTTGACTGACGTAGCGTTCTCGAATAGTTTATTTGAAACCATATCATTTTTAGCAAGCGTCATTGTGGAAAACGTTGCTAATTTTATTTGACGCACTTCATTAATGAAAGCATTGTTGAATCTACATTGTAGTGATTTTAATCAGCTTTTCATACAATGATCACATTTTATGGAAAGAAGGTAGGGACATCATATCAGGTAGGTTGTCATAGTGGTGATTAGCTTCGCGAAGATGTCACATGATATTTTTGAAGCATGCAGTATTGAATTATGGATACACAAGGTCGGAAACGCAACCGTTGTTAATGGATGCTTTGTAAATAACAATCTTGCCCAAAGATAGTGTGATGCAAACTGTATAACTCGCACTTGTGACCCATTCAAAGCCCTTTCCTACCTGTTGGACGTCGAATGTGTCTCTTGTGAAGTAACTAGAGAGAGGATCTGACTGCAACTTCGCCCCGGGGTCGGCGTGGGTCGAGTTGCTCAGTTCACACAATCGACGTTCTCGGATGAAGTTGAACGAGCGACAGTCGTCGTGTTTGAGACACTCGGCGGCACACTGCGCCACCAGCCTCGTGTTGGTGACGTCCCACATGACGTCTCCTTGCAGTCGCATCTCGTCAGACGGGTAGTCGATGTCGTTTGTCTGCCACACATACTCGGTGCCTGCCGCCCGCAGCACGAGAGAGGCGACGAGGCTGACAGTCACCCAGCGCCAGGACAGGTGTCGTGGCATCCTTGTCGGAGCTCGGCTCAAGCACAGCCTTCTTGTGCAGATCTCTCTGTCGACTGTTTGCCCTCAGATCTGTGCTAAGTTTAATTAATGTTTGCATCTCGCACAATGCGCCATATAATACATTATTGACGCCATTGTGCTGCCAGTCACGAGTCACTGCACGCACTTGTAGTTAATGAGTTTCATCAAAAAAGGCTAATGTTCCGCGCCAGTTGATTACGATCTGAATAATAGATGACTTATGGAATAGGCGAATCGGGCGCGCCGGCAAAGTGGCTCAGTGTTCTCTGTTTCTTCTCCCACAAGTCAACGATTGCCTCGCTCGGTGCCAACAGAGTGAATTGATCGAGAGTGGCTGAGGTCACGTGACACGAGCTGATGAAGGCAGGTTTGCTTAAGGAGTGATCCGTCACGCATGGCCGCTCGTGTGCCGGAAGTCGACTGGTGCTCTGGCGGTGCAAGTAAGGCACCTGCACAGCTACGGGCATGGGGTAACGCCTTAGAGTGCTGGGATCCGTGTTGTAGGTGTTGATTATGTACCCTCTGGGAGTTGCACAGATTCGTTTTGTGGTTTTGGTTTTACCCTAGCTATTTTAGAGCCAGTCAACCGGTGAAATAAGGTATTAGCATGTATAGCCAAAGGATAATGAGGTTCAGATGTGGGGACTCAAACATTTTGTGAGTTTATTTTCGCTGAATGGGCAAGTTAGCAACACTGACACGCACGGAAGTTATTGACAATAAAACAGCCTTCTATTTATGGATCTCGGTGATTTGGAAAAAGACTACGTGTTAGATATTTTTTTACTTCTATATAGAAACGGTATTCCCTGATAGAGAAACTATGAATATGAGAATACAAAGGAAACCACATTTTTCAAAGCCAACAATATGAATACAGCAGTGAAATTTGGATTTTTTTATTTCAGAATACAGTCTAGCAGCCTTTTACTGTTATCTCAGTTGTGCTTCTATCCCATAATTACGGTCACCATCCCATTTTCAAGCTGTGCCAATAAAGTGTATCAAATTATTTTCGCTAACACGGTCACTTCGCCATTCAGGTCACTTCCACCGAGTCCCAGGGGTGATCTCTATAGTCGGATTCCATTGTAACTATAAATTACGAGTTAATATGTTACGTACTTAAAGACTATATCTGACATACAGATGGATATATTTGTGTTTCTGTAATGTTTGTGTAATGAAATTGCCCTTGCAACAATTTAACATAGTTGCCAGTATTTCTACTGAAAAAATGTCAGGTGTTCGCTAATACAGAGCAGATGCATAACATTTGATGACTACATCAGTTGTGATGTGTTCCACGAAAACTAGTCTTAGCGGGCGCACGCAGCGTTTCCAAGACAGATCATGATACTTATGCTCAACATCGTTAGTCTGGCTGTCGTTTGGACATATGCCAGCAACTAATGAAATATGAATGTCTTTCGACAAATAGCAGCAGTGATATCATAAGCACGGTTTTCATGGATGATGCCGCACATAATGAGACACATAACAATTTGTGTACGTACATGCGTCATATTCATACACACATAATAATCGCACACACACACACACACACACACACACACACACACACACACACAACACACACACACACACACACACACACACACACACACACACACACACACACACACATACACACACACACATAATAATATATAGTACTAATACATACTACATCATATATATATTATAGCGTATGTGTATGTGTATGTGTATGGTATGCGTATGTGTATGCGTATGCGTATGTGTATGTGTATGCGTATGGTATGGTATGTGTATGGTATGTGTATGTGTATGGTATGTGTATGCGTATGTGTATGCGTATGCGTATGCGTATGGTATGCGTATGCGTATGCGTATGCGTATGCGTATGCGTATGCGTATGCGTATGCGTATGCGTATGCGTATGCGTATGCGTATGCGTATGCGTATGCGTATGCGTATGCGTATGCGTATGCGTATGGTATGTTATGTATAGTATATGTATAGTATAGTATAGTATAGTATATGTATATGTATATGTATATGTATATTTATATGTATATATTATATATATATATATATATATATATATAAGGACGTGTACATATAGAATAAATGTTATATATTATATAATAATACACCCTCTTCTGTCGCCGTGTTCCCTCACGCGGTCAGCCTGGAGTGTACGAGTTGTAGCCACTTGTTCCAGACTTTCACGTCTTCTTCCTTCCCCTCAATTCCATATCTTCCTTTATACTGTCCTTCTTTTTGTTGGTTTTCCTTTTTTCTCTTCCCAAGACTGGCAAATCCGCAACTTTTCTCAGATAATGGTCTATTTCTGTTCTCTGTACACGGCCATCACAGCGAAGCCGGGATCTCTCGGTTTCTCCTGTATTCCTCTACTCTCGCGAACTGTCGCACTTCCTGATTTGTATTATGTTCCTCTCGAACTGACTAAGACTTCCGTCTTCGCTCTATTGACTTTGAGCCATTTCTTCTCTAGACTTATCTGCCATTTCACCATCTTCTCTTCCAGTTCTTTCACGTGGAGTGGAGTTCTGCCTGGTGTATTTGCTCCCTCGTACATGCATGATCCGCACCAACTTCGCTGGCATTCCCTGCCTTACGCACCCCCATACCAGTTCTCTTGGTACAGTATCGTATGCCTTCCAAGGTCTACGAATGCATGTTAGAGCGTGTTCTGTCCCTATAGGTTCTTCTCCTGGATCTGTCCCAGCACGAAAATGGCTTCAGGGGTTCTTTTCCCTGGTCTAAATTCAACCTGCATCTGGTCCACTTCCACTATCTCCCTCAGCTTCTTGTCTATGATATTGAAGGTGTGCTCCAGTATATTTATTCCACGATAGTTTTTTCTCTCTTGCACATCGCCCTTCTGTTTAGAGATAGGAATCAACAAGCTTCTTTTCCAATCCTCG
>JAODUO010000335.1:300000-327500 GCA_025642075.2 Ridgeia piscesae
GTCATTGCGTCACGTCATGTTGTCTGGCATCTCTTGTACGGACCACAAATTGCTCATTTGACAAATTTGCCTATGCCGTCGACGATTATCTCGCTATGTCGACTAGACTCTGCTCGCGGCTTGCCGCTTTGCCGTCGCCGTTTTGTCGTTGGCGTCAACGCGTGTACGAGGTGTTTATAGTGTTCTACTCGCTACGTGCCTGTTCCAGCGACTGCTCGCATGTGCGTACATGCCTGAGTGCATGTGGACAATATAGAATTGTTTGAGTTTCAGCCTGTGCTTGATATATTACACTGTAGTCACAAAAAAGGTTTGAAGAGTCTTATTCTATTAATATGTTTTTGATGTTGTCAATTATTAAATTATTAAATGATTTATGTTTGTACACACACACACACACACACATATATATATATATATATATATATATATACATACATATATATATAGTATATTATACATATATACATACATACATACATATACATACATACATACATACATACATACATACATACATACATACATACATACATACATACATACATACATACATACATACATACATACATACATACATACATACATACATACATACATACGCACCCATACACATATGTGCATATATATAAAATCCATTGCTGATGTTATATTTTCAGTTCAATGTCACGATCGGATGTTGAAGGAAAGGTAAAGGTCAAAGTTGACCTCTTGGAGGACAACAAATGGAAAGTTCTATGAAATTATATTTTAGTTTATTCAGACATATAAATGGATAATCTTACAATATTTGACACGTTTCTTCGTGAGAAAAAGAGTCATCAGTCATAATTTAAAGTATATGAAACACGTAGTCACACATGCTGCACATAGTGTATACTTGAAGTATCGATAATATCAATCTGAAATGTTTGCACTGTTATTTTGTCATCCAACCTCATCTTTTTTGCCCGTATGAGTAGTTGATTTCGAATGTTTTGGCCACCCTAATATATGTATATAATATATATACATACATAATTATGTATGTATGTATATATATATATACATTTGTATATACAAACATACATACATCCATACACATCCATTTGATTTGCATATATATATATATATATATATATATATATATATATATATATATATATATGTATATATAATTGTCACATCTATCCATACATCATACAGATTTGATATATATATATATATATATATATATATATATATATATATATATATATATATATATATATATATATAGACATGCATTGACCCCGTAAACAAAGCAGCGGTGAACTAGCTCGGCAATCAATATCTGTAGTATATGTGTATTTGTATATGTGTATGTAATATATATATATATCACGTATATATATATATATATTTATATATATCATGTATATATATATATATATATATATATATATATATATATATATATATATCATGGACATAACATTCACATATACAAATACACATATGCAAATAGATACAAATATTAATTGCCGAATTAGTTCACCACTGCTTTGTTTACGGGGTCACATGCGTGTTTCATTAATTTATTAATTTGTCTAATTTCCTAATTACTATTTAATTACTTAATTTATTTATTCATACACTGGTTTGGCAAAACAAATAAACACATCGTATATTGACTAATTGGTTATCTACGTATTCACCCTTTATTTTATGTATTGCGCTCAAAGATCTCGAGTTGTAAAGTAGTAGTCATTATTGTTATATCAGTTACTCAGTTTACTACTATATTTTCGATTTACAAGATGGTAAACACATTTGTTTGGTAATCTAACACATTCCATATTGCTTTGTCTCTGCTAACCGGAATTAGAACTTGGACGAGGAATTGTTTGAATTGAGATTGTTTAGTTCTCTTGTTGTCCGACACTTGTGATACTCCATCCAGTTTTTTTCAATCTACAAACGTGCAAGAAAATATCACTAACACCATCTGGGCACGCGTCTTTATTTCCCTCGATACTAACACTTATACACGCCGGAGCTCATTGCCAAACAACCCAGTAAATTAAAATACATATATATATATATATATATATATATATATATATATATATATATATATATATATATATATATATATCATAACCACTATTGATCACGTTGGTGAGATTGGACGTAAATGATAGGAGTAATGGTATGTAGTATTCGCAGTTGCACAACAATGTATTGCTCTCGGTACGGATACAAAATACATATAATTTATACAAATACAGTCATAGTAATTTATACAGTGTCCTTCATAAAAATACGCTCCTTCTTGCAACATTGTGGTGATCTTTATAAACTATTTTCATCACATATTTCGACATTTAAAAAATAAAACCGTGTTTAAAGCATAATATGTAAACATATATCTAGTTACTGATATTACTGTCTTGTCCTTTTGAGAATCGTAATTATACGACTTTTTGTCAACAGACAACTATATCTCTTCCTGAATAATCAGCAAAATCATTTGCATAAACATTGGCCAGGACATACATATTCCTTTCAAATTATGGCAATACCTGAAAGTGATATACAGGTAAATACCTTTGACACGCTACGTCGTGCGATTTCTCCAGTGTCTGTATGGCAGTTTCTATTATATGTTAGCATATGATCTGCTCACAGCTGCCCTGAAGATATTCAGTTTGATGGTCCTCAAAGGAAGCCTTTCAAACGTTGTCAAACGCGTGAACAAGCCAAGAATTTCTATATGCAATGTGATGCTAGTAAGTGACATAACGAAGCAAATATCTTTGTTTCTCGCAGGCAGTCGGATGTATCGTATGGCTAATTACTTTCGGCTACAAATATAATAATCTTATTACATTTTCTTTAGTTTCGTAAGTCTCACATCAGAGGGTATCCAATCTTTCACAAAACTTCATTTATCTGTCGGTAATGTTACCTTTTTTGCAATATCAGTAGCAATATTCGTGTTGGACCCAATGACATTGTCGATTGGGTGGATAAAAGAGACTACGTGATCCCAAAACAGCAGAGTCCTCGAGGAAATCTAAATCACCCCTTTGACACTGTTGCTGACTTGACGAAAGATACATATTTTTATAATAAACAAACTGCCATTAAACACAACTAAAGTATAATGGTATGTTTATTCCTACGACTCACACATTGACCCATATTATATATATATATATATATATATATATATATATATATATATATATATATATATATAATACAAATATAATTAGGTAACTTATATTGCGCCTTTATCCTTAAAAACTAAGCTCAGAGGCGCACCAATACAAAAGGTTGATCGATCTCATAGTCAATAGACAAATTCAGTTGTCATCAGATTGATTGATACGCCAGGGAGCTAAGGTGGATAGGCAAGGCTGTAAAGGTATGTCTTTAAATGACGGCAGAATTTTTAGCAATATTTTCAACTTGTTTAGCACTATAGAGGGAAGCATATTACAAAGAGTAGACGCACCCACAGCAAAAGCCCTAGACCCAATACTAGTATTGACTTTTGGGATAAAACGTAAATCTAAACTGAATGATCGCAGCTCAACTGGTTTTCTTACAGGATTAAGCAAAGAATGTAGATACGATGGCTGCTTATAGGAAAGTGCCTGGTTAGTAATGGCACAGATCTTAAACATGATACAATATCGGACAGGAAGCCAATGCAGAGACTCTAGAAGCGGCTTAGAATGAGTAAAACATGGAAACCTAGTCAGAACCCTTGCTAAGCAATTTTGGACACGTTGTAGGTTTGTGATATCCTTAATAACAATATTATGAAAAAGCGAATATGTATATATGCAGTCTTTTCAAAATCATATATATGTGTGCAACACTAAACAACAGTACGCAATTGTTAAGTTTGATACATTGCCATATACATCCAATTTAGAAAATCGAAATGGTTTTCACTACTAATAATCCCAAACGTCCGCCATATTTCTGTTTTCATAAAGTAAATAGGATGACGGCTATAGACATATAGTGTATCTTGCCCGACCCACACGAGTCGCAGTGCGCTGTTGAGGTCAACATGCCTCCTCTGTAAGTGTTAGGTGCATGTCTCTGGATTCATTCCATGCATTCCAGCTTGCCAATGGTATGAACGCCTTCCTCCGAAGAACTCCCTGAAAACATGGATACATATAACTAAGATATGACATAACGTCACACCGAGAGTTCGCCTGGGTGTACGTGCGTGCACGCGTGTAATGCAGATTCTCCTTCCTGGCTACATTGATTACGACCAAGCAATGTAATTAACATATGCGTGCAAATTAATAGTACACATGAAGTAATTGAGTGCATGCATATACCTATAATTAAAGTAAGTGTGTATATATTCATATATGAACGTATGTAAACATATCGAACTTGTTTCAAATAGATCAAACGTTCACACCAATGCCCTTTCCGTAGCAGTGTTAAATATAATACCTTTTGCAATCACCCACATTTAAAGTCCTTTTTTCCCGTCTTTTATATAACCTAGTGACAAGGTAAATTTAGTTTCTAGTGTTAGGTTACAAACATGAGTTTATGTGTACATTTTGGAAGCTGGTTTGAGTCTTACGTATAAACAACTAACATGTGTAGTCGTGTTAATATTAATGTTAATATATATATATATATATATATATATATATATATATATATATATATATTATATTGTATATATATATATAGTATATATATATTAGTATATATATATATTAATATATATATATTATATATATATATATATATTATATATATATATATTAATATACAACTATATTTATACACAACACACACATATATATATATATATATATATATATATATATATATATATATATATATATAATTATATATATATTGTTGTGTTTTCGTGTGAAGTGGTGTGTGTGTATTTATAATAAAATCGTCATGTATGTATGTTAAGTAGGTCTTCAACCTTTTAAATCATGACATGTTTACTTAGTACTTCCATATGATTATGCCGTTTGCCTAAACGTCGCTAGCTATGTTAACTGGATGACATTGAAGGACATTATGTGTATATCACCAAATCATGGTTTCGTTGTTTTCAAGCAAGTATCTATTAATTTTACCTACTCTCTTATTTATCGAAGTATCGTATAACATATGTTATCTTGTCCTAGGCACTGACAAACACATGCAGTCACTCAACACTCGGGAATGTGGAGCTTAATGTATTAGTCCGTGTATTTGGATTAAACATGAGCGCAGTGTCATCAACATGGCAACCGTTATATACCACTGCCAAACGGCAATATGTTGCAATTGGTAAAAACATTGTTACACAACAAGTGTTTTGTAAATATTAATTACATTAGTATGGACTGGGACACAATAATTAACATGCATATGTATGTTCGTGACAATCTGCCCACGCTTGGGTAGCATATGTACCTGTGTCGCCGGCACGGAATCCTGTTACGGGCAAGTCAGGCTTGTATGTCAGATAGCCAGAGTCCGACCGCCATACGTCATCATTTGCGTCGCAGTTGCACTTTTCGGCGCCCATTGCGCAGGTTCCGGTCATTCCACAGGAGCACATGTCAGACGTTGGATCTGCCCCGCCCCAGTAGTAGCGAGGTTCGTGCTTGGCGTTCGACCAGTATGTGATAGCGACGTCCTTGTCAAACGCACTCTAACGGTAGAAATACGCATGCTGACAAAACTATTATTAAATAATGAACATTATCTGTTGCACATTACGGCACATCTGCGAAAGTACAAATCCTTGCCTTACACCGAACAAGGCTTTTTCCCCGAACCTGTAAATATACTTGGACTAATTAATTAATTAATATGTATAAATATATGGTATAAATAAATACAGATGTGTCTAGGTGTGGTATATTTTCTGAAAGGTAAAGATAAGTGCTTATATAGCACAGTATTCAGTCATCAAGACTGCTTTGCTTCCCTGGCAGATCTGTTCAATCAATACCATTTCAACTTCTCTGGGAACGATCCAGCCACGATGCAATTAATGCGCGAAGGCTGCACGTACAAATATCCACCAGTGCATATAGCCAGGTACTACAACTGAGTGACCCGGAACAGTGGAGAGTGAACAAACATGCCCAAGGCTTAACATCACCGCACAGGATTAGAACCCGGGTTCTCTTAGTCGATAGTCTGAAGCTCTACCCCTGAGCCACCGAGCTCTGAAGCAATGTGGTTTCTAACAACACCCCGTCCCACGGACGTGCGCGACCCGGACGTGCCTACCTTGATGCCGGCCGACTTGCACTGCCAGCGCAACCACTGCCGACATGTGTTCGACTCGACAATCAACGCCTGGATTTGAGCGTCCGTGATGTTGTACTTCAATTCAATATGGTAGCTGCCTCGCTCCTCAAAGCCACCCACAGGAGTCGGAACCATGTGGTTGTGCCCTGGAGTAAGACGACATGCTCATTCAGAGGGCACACTTGTTACGTTGTAAGCCAGCCATAGATTTAATGATATTATTTCATACAAATTCGCCATAAAATTAGTACTTGTGTTAGATTCTACACTGCCATAATGAGGGTTGTGTTTGATTCTATACCCCATATACTACTATTGCACACACGCGCACGCGCAGCACGCACGCACACGCACACGCACACGCACACGCACACGCACACGCACACGCACACGCACACGCACACGCACACGCACACGCACACGCACACGCACACGCACACGCACACGCACACGACACACACACACACACACACACACACAAATAGGCGTGCTTGATTATTCACCAACATACAACAATAGTTGTTTTATATTCCATGCCACCTTACATTTAGTTCACTTTGATTCCATGTCGCCTTAGATTATGTGTCTGTGATTCAACTCAGTTAGTTGTGTTTGATACAATAGAGCCGAACAGTTACGACGTTCAGCCAACTGACACAATGCCGCCATCCGGAGATTAAATGGTATGTTTTTACGTTTGGGTTCTGGATGTCCAGTGCATTTCAGTCCCATTTTAAATGTATTCCAAACAACAGTAAATTCTGTCTCCGTCAAATTGGACATGTGTCGGCTCACTTTGCCACCATAAATTATACAGCTGGAACTGTTTATTAATAATATGCAGCCAGGTTTGTTTACAATGTACCAATTTAATAATTGGGAGGCTAAAGAGGAATGTAGACATCACTTGAGAGATAACTGTCGGGCGAATTGGCAAATACTGTGGGTCCAAAGTTAGAAAACGGTTAGCGTTAAGTTGAAAATGCTGTGGGCAATATTTAACATTTTGTTAACATGTATTTGTACAGTTGTCCGCCAGGTGGCGACACTGTTTGCGAGCCATTACCGCGATTCTTCTGCATCTGTGGCCGACTTCGATTTAGCTACGCGAGTAACTCGAGTAACCCGAGTGCCAATCGAACATCCAAGATCACTTGTTCACGTGACCCTTTTTTGACATAGATAATAAGGTCAATTTTCAAGGCCGCTACCCGAGGCAATCGCGGTTTGGAGAGGATTCACTCGAGTAAGTATGTCATTAGCAATGACAGCCAATTGGGAATGTAGGTCCCTACTGCACAATAAATTTGTTAAACGTTACACGACACAATCATTTAAATATGGATTAAAGTCACCACATTCTATGAATTTTTATTTAAGACCAAGAAGATGAACAACTGATTACTTTATTTTATTTATTTACATAAGGGGTTTGTCTCCGTGATCACGATCATCGCTGTTCAGTTGGATTACTCTCGCGGTACTGCGTGCGCGGCGTAACCCGGATACCACGTTAGGGTTACGCGAGTAACTCAAGTAGGTCAATCGAAGTCCGCCTGTGAGGCTGAAACGCTTGAATAACCATTATCCAGACATAAGAAGATACCACATAAGGGCTATGTGACTTTAAATATGTTTTAAAAGGTGGACATCTTTGGCGCTGGTAGCTGCCATTACTCTCAAACTGCATTTAGTTTGAGTCGCTCGAGGACTATCTAATCAATGTAATCTTTCGAATGTTTCCGAATAACTTCATGAATGGATACTTATGTGCGAAAATAAGTATATGGCGCTCTATTATATAATTATGATAGGAGTTATATAGATCAATCGTTGTTCAGGCATTTCAGCTCCTCTTTTAACCGACTCTCGTCCGACTTCGAGAGCACACCAAGTAGATGATAGTGTGGCAACAATAATATTATGTACTTTCACTACTCGCTGCCGCAAGGTGGCATCACTGCATGTGGTTAATTCATATGTTTTCGTGTATCACCGTTGTTACTGTTTACACAGTGTGTATGTTTGATAACGAAATTAAGTTATAGAATATTTATAAATCACATACAAAGTAGAAGATCGAAAACGTGTAATGAGATATGCCATTTAATTATTAAGCGGGTGATATGGTAGGCAAACTAACAATGAAACATGTCCATTGTTTATTTTGATTGCGTAACTTGTTTCAGTGTAAGTTTAATGTTGAAAAGTTTGTATGGCATATTATTATTTGATCTCCTCTACCCTGATTTTGGATAAAGCCGCCCTTCCGGTCACTTTTGTAGAGCATTGACAATTTTTTCCCAGGCCGTTGTGTGTGGCGCAAAGTGCTGCCACCTCACGACGCCTTGGTACTGTTCCAGCAATGTTCCAAAACTGCTTGTCTCGCTCGAGAAAATGGTGATTCGAAATCACATCGCGATACATCACTTACAAGAATTACACGTAACACTTAGTCACTTACACACTTCGCTGATGGCGGATTCGTCGCGGCCTCTGATATTGCAGTGAACCCAGAAGGCCGAGCCTCTTGTTGACGGGTCGATCTGTACGTGGACATTGTCCTCCAGCCCCGCCCTCTTCCAGTGATCACACGTCTTCAGCGCTACAACACGCACCAGTCACGGTCGTCTATAATACACGCTGTTACAAGGGATGGCATGTGACGAAGTACATATACTTTCAATACAATACTTCAATAGTTTTTGTTAAGTAATCGGGATGTAGGAGTACACTTTTAATTAATTACGTTTACCTGTAACGAATTACATGTTATCTAAAGTAACAATACTTTTACTATATTACTTTCGTTTACTCATCGAAATATTTTCGTTTCAATATTTACATGACTGGTCGCCGTGATAAGGATCCTATCGGCGTGTCGAAGTCAATTAATAATATGCAACAATGGCGATTATCGGGCCTGATTGCAATCATATTTGCACTGGGTTCGTATGGGCATACTTTTATATTAGTGACTTATATTAGGTTAAGGTTCTTGTAAAGTACTGTAGGGGCCTACATAGTATTTATTTTAGTCACGTATTTCTGGGCAAGCTGTAATACTGAAATGAACACGTTGAATTGTAATTTTACTTTTACCATTACTCCAAGTACTTTTGAAAAAGCGCTCCAAGGGGATTTGTTTCAATATGTCAGCTTCCAGTAACAGTTCAATTTCAATAGAATCTCCCTTACAATAATTGATTTTTGTTTCCTTTCAACGTACAAAGTTGTTGTAAAGATAAGTAGCTTGCTAGCATTCGTGAACATTAACCTTGGAGACATTATTACATTGTTTTCGTACTCACGGTGCATGCCATATGGCAAGTACATATTCTGACATACACAGCGCCAGTGCCCACCTGGTCTGCAGGGGAAGTCGTGACAGGGAGTGATGTCCTCGTCTTGTCCGTCACACACCATCGCGTACATCCCGCCCAAGTCAGCGTCATCACAACGGCGCGTGCGCGTTCTCACGCCCCCGCCACACGTCACTGAACAAGTGGACCAAGACGACCACTCGAGCCAGGGACGAGGCTCTGACAGCAGACGATGCCACAGTCAACACACCGCAAAATAGTGGCTACTAATGTTATGGAACGAGTTTAGGATATTCACGGCCATACTTCCACAATGCTACATAGTCCATTTATGTTATTGTACTGTCGATTTTACGCTATATCATTGTTGAATTTTGACTTGTGATTATGAATTTTAGCTGTCATTGTCGAATTTTGACTTAGGAATGATCTATTTATAATAATCATTGTGTGAGGTTATTATCAGATAATGCAATAGAATGCCTTTGCTGAAATAGGTTTGCATACAAAAGTCTGTTCAAATAAATTTGTAAAAAATCTATCTAGCAAAAATAATCAAGCACAAACATCTCGCGAAAATTTTCTCAAATAATTAGCAGTTAGTGACCTTGTGATGTCCCCTTCGGACGACACCAACCAGGCATGTACTCGGACATTAACTCTGTGACTAACTTGTCCAGACTTGTTGAAAAGTGTAAACTCACGAAGGATCCGAGTAGGCCCACTATGTAACATGCAACATTTCAGCGAGAAACATACAAAACTTACTGATATTTGGGGTTACGAACATACAGACACACAGACATACAGGCACACAAACAAACAGACACATAGAAACATACACACAGAAACAGACACATAGAACAGACACACAGAAACAGACTCACGGACAAACGGACACGCGGACACACAGATCGACATACAGTTATACAGGTTCACGCTGACGTCAATCAATGTCAGTTCAAGTAGAAAGTAGAATGTCATAATTGGTTAGCCTATACACGGTTATTAACCATATTGTAACATGCATACATACATCGACATACAAACATACAAATATTCAAACATACAAGCATACAGACATACGTACATACATGCAGACATACAG
The DNA here is from genome assembly GCA_025642075.2 of Ridgeia piscesae. Taxonomy (NCBI): domain Eukaryota; kingdom Metazoa; phylum Annelida; class Polychaeta; order Sabellida; family Siboglinidae; genus Ridgeia; species Ridgeia piscesae. The sequence continues at coordinate 310,711 of JAODUO010000335.1, forward strand.
ACATACACAGACATACAAACAAACAGATAAACACCATTTTATCATACAGATAACTATGTATAGGTGAACGTAAATGTGTCGTACTGAAGCAGGTGACGGTGCCACAGGGCCGGTAGCCCTCACTACCGCCTCGGCATGGAGTGCCGCCGTAGAACGGGCCTTGACACAGACGGGTGCGCTTCTGCGATGAGCCGCCGCAGGTGACTGGGCACTCCGTCCACTCACTCCACGGGTCCCACGCTCCGTCAACTACAACAGCCGTGGAGACGGTCAGACACATTGGCCATACTATAGTGTGATTATATGGATTTGTCTCGTGCATACTCTCGAAATATACAAGAATCGCAATGTTTTGTAACCGTGGTCCACACTGTGGCTTGGTGGGCCAATGCCATTGATCGACTTGCACCATCTTCTCGTTTAGGCGTGCGCTTTTTAGACGGAAGGGAAAGCCAGGATGTGTCGAATGTCTTGTGTTTTCGGTCAGCTTGATTAATTTTACATAGTTGGAAGAAGCAAAATTGTTGTCAGTTGGTTATGTTATGTATCATTTATCTATACAAAATTTATGATATGTTGCGTTGAACTATCACATACGCTGTATAATAGTTCATGGTAGCTGTATCGGCAATTCCTATCTACACTCACTTGGACATTCCTTGACGTTACAGTCCGACTGTTCCTCCTTCGGTCCATGGCACGTCTCGCCGCCGTACTTAGTCCCAGTACACCTCCGCACGCGGGTCATCGAGCCCGCCCCGCACGACCGGGAGCAGGCCGTCCACCTCTGCCAGTGCTCCCACGCCCCGTCAACTGTAACAACGACGTTTTGGTCTTGGTGAAGGGGAAGAACGGCATCTCGTGGTACTTTGTACCTAACGTAATTAATGCAAACCTACCACTTGCAGCTATAATTACATTGTTAAAGCCAGTGGTTAATCAGAAGAAAACGTTGAACACACTGCTGGCGAGTTTCATCACAGTATTTTCAGGTCAAAGTTCTAAACTGTCGCCCATGAGATTCGCGTTTCTTTTAGTTTCATTATCCAGCTTTCTTCACGGTGCATGGTATTTCATTTCGCGAATGCTCCAGTTTGAACCAGACATCCTCGCCAGCCAACTAGTGGTGGTGATTAGGCACAACGAACTTACCAGATCTTTCAAGCTACCGAGACTCTTGTATTAACCTTCGTACCCTATCGCGGTGCATGGCCGCAGCATAGTCCAGGCATATGTCCACGCTGACATGGTGCTAATCAATGTCAGTCCAAGTAGATTGTAATATGTGGTTAGCCTATACACGATTGTGAACCCACTGTTTCACTTCTGGTCTCTTCCAGTGATTACGTTTCATTGCAAAACATCAGAAGTGACTCACCAGGACAGAACCGGATGTTGCACCGTCTCGCCTGCTGCGAAAAGCCGCGACAGTTCTCTCCGCCGTAGAAAGGACCGACGCACTCCCTCGTCCTATTGTGTTTGGCTCCGCCACACGACACAGGGCACGGTGTCCACTCTGTCCACGGTGACCACCGGCCGTCAACTGCATGTCACAGAAAACACAACATCAATATTAGCAGTTAACAAGGTTATTCAACCCAGCAAATCCCATATTACATGTCAACAACATTGTCGCTGTTTTATCGAGATGCTGATTAACCTACATCGCGACACGTGTATGTCAAAATCATGTTTTTAATCCTAACACGCTCAGTGATTCCATATCGATATCCGGTTCGTTGGCGTAAACTAAAATTTGAAGTGCATAAATAATTTAAGTAACAACAGAAGTAACAACAGTAATACAAAATACATTTTGTTGTAATAATCGACTTACTTTAACGTAGTCATCAGATTTCGTGAATTACAAAAGCGTAATAATAGTGATAAAGTTAGTAGCTAACCCTGTGCATTGACACTTTCCCCATTTAGCCGTATTTCGACAAATCAAAAATAATGTTATGTTGTTTGTCCGATGATTTCAATAAAACTGCACATTTAGACCTACGGCCATTTTGTAGAGGACAGTAGAATGTCGTCTATTTTTCAACAACAACAACAACAACAACAACAACAACAACAACAACAACAACAACAAACAAGTGAGCGAAATCGTGAAAGGTGGAAGCAGCTTTAGTACTATCAATGTCAAACTTATCTGCATCTGGGTTTATATGTCATCAAACGGTGTTAAGTTATGTCACACCTGCACAAGGCTGTTGGTTGCAGAACCGGGTGTCAATCTCCCGTCCAATGCAGAGTTGTCCGCCGTACTGGGGCTGAATGCACGTCCTGAGTTTTGCCTGTAGACCTCCGCCGCATGTCCGGTTGCATGATGACCACTCCGTCCACTCCATCCATTCGCCGTCCACTGTAACAGTAACAGTAACAGGAACAGTAACAGTAACAGTAACAGTTACAGTTACAGTTACAGTTACAGTTACAGTAACAGTAACAGAAACAGTAACAGTAACAGTGAAGTTAGTCAGCCTTCGACACAGACACACCAGCGACATGTATTGTAGGGCAATTATACAAGACTGCTGTTAGATAATTCAGTATAATGCCCTTGGTCAAACAGGTTTACGCACAAACATCTACTCAAATAAATTTGCCAAAACGTTTATCAAAATGTAATTATCTAGCAAAAATAATCACGATACACGCCTTCCCAACAGCCCATTTATAATATAGGCGGTTACCTGACAGAAACAGCAAGACACGAGATCACTTTACCCACTTGATAATTATGTTTGACTAGAATATTGATAATTGAAGCTGATTGCTGAATGTTCATGATCATCATTTATTAGGTAATATATATATATATATATATATATATATATATACCAGGGTTCGAAATTCGTCAAATTATCTACTTGTCCAATAAACAAGTAGCAACATTTCGCTTGTATATATATGTATATATATTACATTTTTATTATATATTATATATATATATATATATATATATATTATATATATATATATATATATATATATATATATATATATATAGAATAGCAACATATATATATATATATATACGTATATATATATATATATATATATATATATATATATATATATATATATATATATAATACGGTAATTTTGCCAAACTTCCAAAACTATTAAATTATAAAGTTAGATTAATACAAATATTAGCCGTTCCCTTGAGCACCTATGATTCACTATGTACGTCAATATGAACCTAGACCTGGACATACCTGGGCACGGCTGCTCATTGCATGTTTTTGTCCCTGACTCCTCACTTCCGTTGCAGTGGTTAACTCCGCCATGTTTGGCTTCGATGCAGAACCGAGTGCGGTTTGACTGGCCGGTTTCACACGAGCGAGAACACTCTGTCCACTGCGACCACTTCGACCACTCGCCGTCAACTACAATGTCAACACGACATCACCCCTTAGGCCTAGGATCCATGTCATTTCATCAGACGCGCTCCGAGTTCCCGAAGAGGACGTGTATTATATTTTAGAAAAGTAGTACCAAAGTAATTATATTTTGTATATAACTTTGCTGTTCTTCGCTTCATAACATTACTTATTTTAAGTGTAAATTGAAGTATGCACAATACGGTTCAAATATACTAATATGTGACCTTCGGCATCTGTGCCTTATTAAAAACAATTTCCCTGTTTACTTCTTGAAAACACCTGACGCCTCACCTAGCGACCGTGAATGTAAGTAACTGGCTCAAATAACAGGTTCGATCACCACCAGACCGCACATATCTGTGCACCATCATTGCGTGAAATGATAGTCTCGCTCGGCTGACAGTCTGGTGGCTTCATCGGCGTTTGAATGTTACCCGTATGGGGCTAAACAATGCTACCACCTCGCGGATCATAGATAATCCTGCCGTAATTCCTATTCATAAACAACTGCAAATTTGTATTCTGTTTATTTTTGTGTTACTATAAGTTTAATTTTGAATATTGTTTTTATAATACAGTATTATCTGATAAAAAGATATCCTTATTTAATGTGCTATTAAAAATCGGCCTGAGAACCAATCAGCGTCTCTACCCTAATCTGGGGTAAGGCCGCCCTGGCGGAGACAACGGCAGGCCATAATTATTCCATGCGGAGTTGAGGGACTGAAAAGTGCTGCCACCTGAGGAGTCTATATGTCATAATGGAGGCTAATGTAACCCTTTTGTAGTGTCACTGATCGGAGCCCTCAGACGGGAAAACTGTTTTGGTTTGCATGTTTGCTTATAATAATAATGGTCGTTTATAGTGTTTTTATGTTTTTGATAACGAAACTACATTATAAAATATTTATACACAAAATAAAAAGTAGAAAATAAAATGAGATGAAAAATAAACAACGAAACATTTTCATATTTTGTGTTTGACATGTTTTAGAATAAGTTAAATTTGAATAGTTTTTTTATAATATAGTATTACCTGCTAAAAAGGTATCATTGTTTAATTTAGTATTTCAAATTCGGCCTGAGGACCACTTAGTGTATTTATCCTACTCTATAGCCTCGGTTACCCAGCCTCCGTGAGGTGGCAGCACTTGTAAGCCCCTCAACTCAGCCTGGGGAAAGAAACGCTCTGCATTTGTTACGGCCTTACCCCAGATTAGGGTAGAGACGCTGATTGGCTCTCAGGCCAACTATGAAATAAAAATTCAAATAACGATATACTTTTACAAGATAATGATATCCTATGAAAAGTATTCAACATTTAAGTTATATTAACACAAAAATAAGTAAAAATTCAAATTTACAGTTGTTTATAAAATAAGAATTACGGCAGGATTAATGAGTATCTGTGAGGTGGCAGCATTGTTTAGCCCAACACGAATAACATACAAATTAAATAATAAGGATACCTTTTTACCAAATAATGCTGTATTATAAAAACTATTCAAAATTAAACTTATATTAACACAAAATAAATAGAAATACAAATTGAAATTACGGCAGGATTAACCAGTGTCCGTGAGGTGGCAGCATTGTATAGATCACGCGGATAACCATTCAAAAGCCGGGATACTCACCAGACTGTCTTCTCGGCGTAGTTCCGCAGCCGACCGACAGTTGGTTAAGCGAGACTACCTACTCTAGGGTAAGGCCGCCCTGGCGGTAACATTAGCAGAGCGGATGCGAGGGTCTAAAAGGTGCTGCCATCTCAAGGCGCCTGGGTAACCGAGACTACGGAAATGAGCGAATGTCTAAGCTTTGACTACCCAGTCCACGCAAGGCGGCGCCACTGTTTGATGCTGTCAGAATAACGAGGACTTTGTAGTTGTTACAGAGCAAAAACCATAATAATCAAATAAGGAAACCTGTTCTCTTTTCTCCGAATAAAAGTGGCATACATACACTCACAGACACGCGCACGCATACATCCTGTAATAATGGTCAACCTTTCCGTTCACGTGTGGTTCCTTTAAAAAAATTAACGTAATTGTATCTTCTAAACACATACGATACAACATTAAATACGTTTTTGTTGTAGGCCTACATATACAATTACTTGCTGACAAGCGGAAATGATGTGATATTGTCTGACGTTATCAGCTGTATCGTTTGGCATTAATCTCTAGGCTCGTTTTGTCGGCGAAGACTTCTAATAATTACGGTGCCAAAATATGCACGACAATATGATTGTGTCTCAAATTAAGGCAACTGTGGGAAACGGCGTCACGTCAAATAATATTAATTATATTTCTACGAAATGGTACTACAATATTGTAAAAAGCATAGACCTACCTGGACACGGGTGTTCGTTGCATTTTCTTGTCTCTGAGTCATTACTTCCGTTGCAATGACTGACTCCGCCATGTTCGGTTCTAGAGCAGAACCGAGTGCGGTTAGAGTGGCCCGTGTCACATGAGCGAGAACAGACCGTCCACTGCGTCCACCCTGACCACCAGCCGTCAACTACAACGTCGACAGTCAACGACTCATTGTTAATATGAAATAACACAAATGTCCACCTTACAGATGACATAACGTGCACATAGACGCAAAAGACGGATTCCCGAAATATTGGGAAATTTGAATAGCCATTGAAATAAGAGATAAAGCAAAATAATTAAAAAGGAATCAACAGAAGACGGAGAAATCAGGGAGTTGGGCACGATGTCAAAGAAAGGATAAACCGACTTTTGTCAAAGATTAAACAACAAACAGAAGAAGTCTCAAAGAGCAAGACGATGCGAACAAGAAATAATAGTAATAAAGCATTCTTATGCGCCAATATCCTCGAAGATAACGCTCAGTGTTGCGACAAAACCAGGGATGAAGCAATCTCGTTAGAGTAAACAACGCGAAAGTCATTGACGGATGGATGAAAGTGCTATGAAGCTACGGAGGATATGCAGCATTAAAGAGATAGGTTTTAAACGTCGGCTAAATGTAATTATATTTCCTTCAAATTTAACGCTACAGGAAGCGAAGAAGTTTTTCTGTAGAGCAAATCTGACGAATGACCTATAATAGTCTATTGAGTGGCCAAAGAAGGCACTGAAGGAACTGGAAACACGACAACGCTAAGAACCCGACACGACACTGATTGTATTATTCATTACGATTGGGCGATAATACAATCAGATTTCGTTACAATGAAATATGTTGAAACATGATGTGGTTCCATAGACAGAAACGGTTTGTTTGTATCCCGCAATTCCAAGAAAGTTGTTCTTAAAAGTGTATGTATACCATGAACAACATTTACTTACTTGATCATAATTTCTAGCATATAATGATATGTAACTGTGGCATTTTATGGCATTCGATCAATTAACCTTCTGAAAAATTACCGGTAGCCTTATCCGGTCAGCGGAATGATTAAAATAAGCCAATCAGGAATTTGGTGTCCTTTTAACTAAACAAAATTGTGTTGTATGAAAAACACACTCGTTCGAGTCGTTGGGGCTTGGATCAAGATTAAAATTGGCAAAGTAACATAAATGGACATGGTGATAGATGATTCTTGAGGGCCATATTGTTGACAATTTTGCATTGCTTTCAACTATGACGATGCTCAATAGGTTTTGTTTCGCCACTGAACTCGGATATTCTTTGAAGATATTGGCGTCATAGAAGTAATTAATTTGTTTTTATTATTGTGTATGCGTATGTGTGTGTATAATTTTACATTATGATTGAGTTACCCAACTACAATTATATATATATATATATATATATATATATATATATATATATATATATATATACACACATACTCAACAATAAAAACTTATATGACGCCAATATCTTCAAATAATCCACACACACATACGCACACGCACACGCACAAGCACTCGCACTCGCACGCGCACGCGCACGCGCACGCGCACGGGCACGCGCACGCGCACGGGCACGGGCACGCGCACGGGCACACGCGCACGCACCACACACACACACACAACCACACACACAACCACACACACACACACACACACACACACACACACACACACACACACACACACACACACACACACACACACACACACACACACACACACACACACACACACACACACACACACACACACACACACACACACACACACACACACACACACACACACACACACACACACACACACACACACACACACACACACACACACACACACACACACACACACACACACACACACACACACACACACACACACACACACACACACACACACACACACACACACACACACACACACACACACACACACACACACACACACACACACACACACACACACACACACACATCACACACACACACACACACACACACACACACACACACACACACACACACACACACACACACACACACACACACACACACACACACACACACACACACACACACACACACACACACACACACACACACACACACACACACACACACACACACACACACACACACACACACACACACACAACCACACACACACACACACACACACACACACACACACACACACACACACACACACACACACACATATAACTGCAACTTTCAAACGACAATTAAAAGAATCACGATGACAAATACACACATCCACTACACATCAAGCCAGGAGACATGATTCATGAATGAAACTGTGTGAGCATTGAGAATGTGTGGAGATAAGATCACCGTGCGTGATTGTGTGCTCACTGGATGTCGTGGGGAATATATTTGAATAGAAGGGGTGGTGAGGCTGTTGAAATTGTGGTGTGGAGATAAGTGGAGTGGAGTTGAATTGGTGTGAGTGTGAGCGGGAGTGTGGTGTGGTGTGGATGTGGGTGTTGGTGTGTGGGTTGTGTGTGGGTGTGTGGGTGTGTGGGTGATGTGGGTGTGTGAGGTGTGTGGGTGTGTGGAGTGTGTGGTGTGGTGAGTGATGTGGAGTGTGTGGGTGTGTGGGTGTGAGGTGGTGAGGTGTGTGGGTGTGTGGGTGATGTGGGTGTGTGAGGTGTGTGGGTGTGTGGTGTGTGGTGGTGTGTGGGTGTGTGTGTGAGTGTGTGTGATTGTGTGTGGAGTGTGTGGGTGTGTGGGTGTGAGGTGTGATGGTGTGTGGGTGTAGTGGGTGTGTGGGTGTGTGGGTGTGTTGTGTGAGTGGTGGGGTGTGGGTGGTGGGTGTGTGGGGTGTGTGGGTGTGTGGATGTGTGGTGTGGTGGGTGTGTGGGTGTGTGGGTGTGTGGTGTGTGGAGTGTGTGTGTGTGTGTGGGTGTGTGGTGTGGGTGGTGTGGTGTGTGGGTGGGTGTGTGGGTGTGTGTGAGTGTGTGTGTGAAGAGTGTGAATGTGTAAATGTATGATATGTGGGTATGTGTATGTTGTATGTGTAGATGTATGTATATGTATGTATGTATGTATGTATGTATGTATGTGATGTATGTATGTATGTATGTATGTATGATGTGTATGTATGTATGTATGTATGTATGTATGTGTATGTATGTATGTATGTATGTATGTATGTATATGATGATGTGTGATGTATGCATGATAGTGAATGATGTATATGTATGTAGGTATGTAGTATGTATGTATGTTGATGTATTTGATAGTAATGAATGTATAGTATGTATGTATGTATGTATGTATGTATGTATTTCATCCTTGAACTAGTAAAATACAAACCCAATAAGGATATAATAGAATATCACACTAAAATGAAAAGACCGCTGTGGGTTCTAGTGATATTTCTCCTTCTTTCTGCTTGCATGACACTTAAATGCAGAGTTAAAGAGAATAATAATTATAATAATTGAGATGAGAAGCTACGCCATCATCATGTAGACCACGTATATGTAGGCCTACGCCCCTATGACGGACACCTCTGCCATTTGTATTTATTATTGCACGTAGATATAGTTAGTTCACAAAGGTTTCGTAGGTCATAGTACAATTAACCCAGGCCAAGTCAAACCAATTAGTTACCACAAGGACACTGTAATTTGCGTGTTGGTCAATCACGCCATCAATGCAATAACGTTAATTTCCACCGCAACTAAAATAAACTATACCCGGGTAACAAATGCAATTAAATTGACAGATGTCCGGCTACAACGCTTAGTCTAGGCTGAGAGAATCACGTAGTGTTGTATGTAACGATTAATCAATAGTATTCTCGCCAAGTGAACATTTGCTAACGTTGCATACGAAACCCAGCACAAATTATTACACATTATACGCTGACAATAAACACCAAATCGCCAGGGTATTCCTTTCACCCCAACTGGAAGATAATTGAAATTGAACATTAACAATGCATGTTATTGACGTTGATAAATTATACTTGACTGAACATCATTCGCACGGTCAAATGAAAACAAAACGCAATCATAATTTACAATTCCCAGATATCCGGTTTTTGCGTGTTTGAATGTGTATACATCACGATGAACATAATCACGATGAATATAATAACAGAGATAAATGCAGACATGGCCAAAACCACAAAGGACAATATCAATAACTGTCGGCCGACATAATTCATATACACATGACAGTGAAAAGTGGCTAGGATACTTTTATTATCTAAACAGGGAGAAGAAGAAGCAGCATTATATCCCAGAAACATAAGAAGGTTGAGATCATCGCAAAAATAAAAGTTTCTCGTGAACTGACTAGATTCGGTAATGGTAGAACGAACGTCAGCCGTCAGAATCCATGCCAATAGAAGAAGAAACAATATAATTAATTAATTAAAACACCGACGCAATGGCGAGGTGAGTGAAGACTGCACTGTGGTCAAGAATGACAAGACGCGAACAGAAGAGTAACTAATGGTCCCAGAATGCATTATCTCCACATGGTTCCCATCGAAGTTCGTTGATTAATAATAATAATAATAATAATAATAATAATAATAATAATAATAATAATAATAATAATAATAATAATAATAATAATAATAATAATAATAATAATAATAATAATAATAATAATAATAATAATAATAGTAATAGTAATAGTAATAGTAATAGTAATAGTAATAGTAATAATAATAATAATAATAATAATAATAATAATAATTATTATTATTATTATTATTATTATTATTATTATTATTATTATTATTATTATTATTATTATTATTATTATTATTATTATTATTATTATTATTATTATATAGTATATGCAAACAAATATCTGAGACTCTCTAACAAAAGTAATCAAAAGGAATAGGTAGGCTTACGTCTGAAAACGTGATGCAACCTTCGTATTTCATAATAAATCATAGTTACTTTAATCTATGTTCTATATGTGTTATTCGTTTCTCCAGAAACAACAGCAAAGCCTGGACCATTATGATTACTGGAACCCCACTTTTACGGGCACCCCACTATTACAACCACCCTCTGGACAGGACCATTATGATAAAAGGCACTCCATTATTACGGCTACCCTCAGGAATTGACGAAATTGATCGTAATAAGGAAGTGGTCATATTATCGTGACTTGTCTATGCATTTCAGCTGTGAATTTTTGTGTGTGACAATTTTGGGACTTTAACAGCGAAATGTCGGTATTAACGAGATCGTAAAAGGAAGTTCAGCTCCACAACCTACGCTTATCAAAACATAACAAGTAATGGATAATACTGAAGATCATATATCTGCACATAAATTATGCGCCTACCTGGACACGGATGCTCGTTGCATATTCTTGTCTCTGAGTCGCTTCCATTGCAGGCCGTATGTCCGTCATGTTCTGCTTCCCAGCAGACACGAGTGCGGTTTGACTGGCCCGTGTCACACGAGCGAGAACAGAGTGTCCACTCAGACCACTGTAACCACTGGCCGTCAACTACAACATGTCATCATTAAGTAAACGTTACTTATCCAATACAAAGATATAACCAATATATATATATATATATATATATATATATATATATATATATATATATATATATATAAATATATATATATATATATATATATATATATATATATATATATATATATATATATATATAAATCATGTCTATACACTATGTATACGTATATAATACTTTACATGCGCACATTGTCGGGCTGAGCTGAATAATACGCAATCGTTACTGGTATAGTAATTGACATACACAACAAACGATGACATACAGGTATACATTACAGTACATGACATACACATGTTATATCCACAAATTGTACCATAGAAAATCAATGACCCTGCAACAGACACCAGCGCACAGCATTAGTAATTGTCTCGAACTCTGTGAGATTGAGTGTTCATGCTTTCTTATAAACACGTGTTAGCATTAGTCATCCTGTGTCTAAACAAAATGCAAACAGTTTGGGAATATGATCACAGCAGTGGCGGTTTTAAATTCAAACAACAATGATGTGTATTTCTATTTACTAGCAATAAAACGTATTTAAAGTAGCCTCGTCAGTGGGAGGCAAGTCCGCCAAAGTGGTCTCTTAAGGCGACACGGCGTTTCGAAAGGATGTCTCCTGAAAAGATACAACGACAAAGATTAAGTAACTGTTTCTTTAATCTTTAATAATAAATCTTTGATTTCCTAAAACGTTTTTGTGAGTTGGTATTTGTTAGTCCTCATATATGCCGAAGAAACGGTTTCAGGTTGAAACGTTTTACGAGAAACACTCACAATTCCGGCAGTAATCTACATCTATGTACACAACATATTGATCAAAATGTTAATTACAAGAAATCGCTATGTATTTCGGCCTGACACAGAAACAAGGATACTGACGAAGATACTGGTATACCATAGATCTTCCTGAAACATTAGGTGATATTTAATCTCAGAAAAGAGTAACCAAAACTGTGGATCTCTAAATATGCACCTGCAAACAAAGGAACATACGGTCTTAAGCGCATTCAATAAATCTTAAAAAAAGATAATCAAGATTAATCAGACGACTAACTGGCACCAGCATGCGTGCACATTGCGTGTTGATTGTGCTGCCAAGCGGAACGAGCAATCGGTTTCACGGACCACTGATTGTAGTAATGTTGCATTGCATTGCGCTCGTTTTGTATCCTATACACAATTTCACGACCCAAACATAACCCCACTTACCAGTGATGAAGTTTTGTTATCTTTCGACTTCACCGCTGGGTCTAGTGTGTTGGGTCGTGTATGTCAAGATGCGCGTTTACAATAAACACGAACGCATTGTTTGAATGACAACAGTAACGATACCACAATATTACAGAATAGAAGAACAATACAAATTATGTATAAATGTACACACATAATATTATCATATATTGCAGAATTGTAGTTAAAAAGGAATGAAACTATTGCTATGGGATGGGAGAAGAAATCAGTTGCTGTGGAGTGGGTTAATATCGTGCACACATTACAATCGTGCCGTGTGTGCGTGAATGCATGCGTACTTGCATGCGTGCGTTTTGTGTGTTGTTGGTGGTGGTGGTGTATAGGTAGATGAAAGAGTGCTTTGACATGTGCGTGTGTGTATGTGTGTGTGTTTGTTTGTTTGTTTGTGTGCGTGTGTGTGTGGGTGTGTGGGTGGGTCGATGGGTGGGTCGATGGGTGGGTGAGTGAGTCCATGGGTGGGTGGGTGTGTACACGTGTGCATGTGTGTGTGTTCGTGTGTGTGTGTGTGGATATGCGTGGACGCGTCCTTTTGTGTGAATGAATGAAAAAGGTATATTACACTGTCCAAAAACCAAGGTACTATCAAACTACTATATTCATGGTAAATGACGAAAGGGTGAGGATTGAATAACAATTATGTCATAAACCGCATTATCTCCTGTAGCGAAATAAAAACCACAATACGTATTTGGTGTTATGTAATGTCACTCCTACAAAGAAACTTGTACAAATAAAACAACTGCATGCATACATTTTGTGGTAAAATTACAACAAATTTACAGTGTCCGTAGAACAATGGCCGTCACGCCGTGCGAAAGATAGCACAACGAATGATAGGAATTAGAAATGGTCATATAATTTTATGATGCCATGCAAGATGAGCAACAAGGGAACATTTAGTGCCCTGTGCGTGCACACTGTACAACAACAATAACTATATTTAGTACAACTGATAATTGCCAAATTAGGTTCTAGAATACATGAATGTGAACATATTGCAAGAAAAACTACCGTACTAGTGTTCTAACCATCGGTCACTGCAACAAATATCACAATTATATGTTCGCGTCGTGGGCCTCGTTGCACTAAGTCGAGTAGGTTGAAATCAAGTACTAGTTATTCACATTAACATCCGACAGCCTTCGAACGTGTTCCGGGTGAACGGACAGTCGACCCAGAGAGAAGCTGAATGCACATTTGCTACCAGCTACATCCATCAATATTGCATGAGAGGCGGGTGCTTGAGGCGGTCAGACCGAGATAAACACATGTAGCCGTACGAACGTCTTAATGATTGTTACATCAGCACCAATTGGCATCCCCTTCTACTGTATCGTTGCATGTGGACATGCATGATTCCTCTTCTCAGATGGTCCTTGGCAGAGTAGGCTGCATGTCAACTAGTTTATTCGTTTACGCCTCTTTCTCGACCTGTAGCATTTTATAGGTATGTATGTATGTATGTATGTATGTATGTATGTATGTATGTATGTATGTATGTATGTATGTATGTATGTATGTATGTATGTATGTATGTATGTATGTATGTATGTATGTATGTATGTATAAATATATATTATACTATATATATTATACATACATACATACATACATACATATAATACATACATACATACATACATACACTACATATACATACATATACATACATACATACATACATACATACATACATACATACATACATACATACATACATACATACATACATACATACATACATACATACATACGATAATACATACATGTATATATATTATAAAATATATATATATATATATATATATATATATATATATATATATATATAATATAAATACATTCATATATATATATATTATATTATAATATAATCTATATATATATATAATATGTATATATAAAATACATACATATATATATATATGTATAGATACATACATATACTATACTATACTATATTATATTATATATAATACGTATATATATATATATGTATGTATATACATATATATATATATGTAATTGTTTATAAATATATATATATGTAATATATATAAATATATATATATATATATATATATATATATATATAATCTACATTATATATATATATATATATATATATATAATAAATAATTATATATATACAATATATATATATATATGTATACATATTATATATAATATAATATAATATAATATAATATAATATAATATAATATAATATAATATAATATAATATAATATAATATAATATAATATAATATAATATAATATAATATAATATAATATAATATAATATAATATAATAAATATAATAAAATATAATATAATATAATATAATATAATAAAATATAATATAATATAATATAATATAATATAATATAATATAATATAATATAATATAATATAATATAATATAATATAATATAATATAACATAACATAACATAATACACAACATAACACAACACAACACAACACAACACAACACAACACAACACAAC
The DNA here is from genome assembly GCA_025642075.2 of Ridgeia piscesae. NCBI lineage: Eukaryota > Metazoa > Annelida > Polychaeta > Sabellida > Siboglinidae > Ridgeia > Ridgeia piscesae. The sequence continues at coordinate 325,800 of JAODUO010000335.1, forward strand.
ACAACACAACACAACACAACACAACACAGCACAGCACAGCACAACACAACACAACACAACACAACAAAACATAACATAACATAACATAACGCAACGCAACGTAAGGCAACGCAACGCAACGCAACGCAACGCAACGCAACGCAACGCAACGCAACGCACAGCCAACGCAACGCAACACCAACGCAACGCAACGCAGCGCAACGCAACGCAACGCAACGCAACGCAACGCAACGCAACGCAACGCAACGCAACGCAACGCAACGCAACGCAACGCAACGCAACGCAACGCAACGCAACGCAACGCAACGCAACGCAACGCAACGCAACGCAACGCAACGCAACGCAACGCAACGCAACGCAACGCAACGCAACGCAACGCAACGCAACGCAACGCAACGCATAACATAACATAACATAACGCATAACATAACATAACATAACATAATACAACATAACATAACATAACATAACACAACATAACATAACATAACATAACATAACATAACATAACATAACATAACACTAGATATATTATATATATATATATATATATATATATATATATATATATATATATATATATTATATATATATTATATAATGTACATACAAACATATGTGCATGCATGCACACATACATTCGTATATGCATGCATGCATGCATGCATGCATACATGCATGCATACATACATACATACATACATACATACATACATACATACATACATACATACATACATAGATACATACATACATAAATAAGACAGACAGACAGACAGGCAGAGGCAGAGGCAGAGGCAGAGGCAGAGGCAGAGGCAGAGGCAGAGGCAGAGGCAGAGGCAGAGGCAGAGGCAGAGGCAGAGGCAGAGGCAGAGGCAGAGGCAGAGGCAGAGGCAGAGGCAGGGAGAGCAGGAGGCAGAGGCAGAGGCAGAGGCAGAGGCAGAGGCAGAGGCAGAGGAGCAGAGGCAGAGGCAGGGCAGAGGCAGAGCAGAGCAGAGGCAGAGGCAGAGGCAGAGGCAGAGAGCCAGAGAGCAGAGCCAGAGCAGGGAAGCAGAGCAGAGGCAGAGGGCAAGGAGGCAAGGCAGAAACCAGAGAGCAGAGAGCAGGAGGCAGAGGCAGAGGCAGGGCAGGAGGCAGGGGAGCAGGGCAGAGGCAGAGGCAGAGGCAGAGCAGAGGCAGAGGCAGGCAGGAGGCAGGAAGGCAGAGGCAGAGGCAGAGGGCAGAGGGCAGAAGGCAGAGGCAGAGGCGAGAAACGAAGGCAGAGACAGGGAGGCGAGGCAGAGGCAGAGCAGAGGCAGAGGCAGAGCAGAGGCAAGGCAGAGGCAGAGGCAGGGCAGAGGCAGAGGCAGGGGCAGAGGCAGGAGGCAGAGGCAGAGGCAAGAGGCAGAAGGCAGAGGCAGGAGCAGAGGCGGGGGAGCAGGGGAGCAGAGGCAGAGGAAGACAGAGGCAGAGGCAGAGGGCAGAGCAGAGGCAGAGGCGCAGCAGAGGCAGAGGAAGCAGAGGCAGAGGCAGAGCAGAGGCAGAGGCAGAGAGACAGGGCAGGGCAGAGCAGAGCAGAGCAGAGGGGCAGGGGGCAGGGGGCAGAGGCAGAGGCAAGGGCAGGGGCAGAGGCAGAGGCAGAAGGCAGAGGCAGAGGCAGCAGAGGCAGAGCAGAGGCAGAGGCAAGGGCGGCAGAGGCAGAGGCAGGAGCAGAGGCAGAGG
>JAODUO010000335.1:332500-427500 GCA_025642075.2 Ridgeia piscesae
AGTCAAGTGGCATTAACAATTTAGTACGGAGTTTGGCCTGGCAGCCACCGGCACTCCCCGTGGATTTATCTCTACAGATCACTGCGGTAATTAAACCCGCACTGCAGAAAACTAATGTCATGAAATACGTTGTAGTTCTTTGTGCCAAAGGAACAAGGGGACACCGTGCACTGGAATTATATTGTAATTTGATTCAAAAATCCACTTTTACGCCTATCTCGTGTTTCACCATGTGGACGTATTTTAATCAGGTTAACACAAACATGGAGACTAGACAATGATTAATGTTCTCGTTTGGTGGGATTGCATGGAATGCTTTAATTGATCCCACTCCGATGTTGCTATAATCCGCTAACCGCGTACAAGGAAATGTAGTATAATAATGATTATCAATTTAGTGCTGATGATTTGATTGTAACAGTTTCGTTTTCGAGTGCATGATGGACTGGAACGAATCATGACTGGCTTAATTGGTTGAGCCATTTTTACGTAGTGACTATTTACCCTAATCAGCACTCAGTGTAACATACGTCTTGTTGAATCTTCCTTGGTATAAAATAAAATATCACCTTGTGTGCCATACTGATCTTTACGAACAATTATTGAACTTCAGAAATAATTATGTTGACATGATCCATGCTATTTACCTCAATCCTTGCTATTTTTCCTGGGCCGACACGTTTCCCTACAGTGCAGCCGTAGAGCCACACGTTCACTATGCTTACCTCTTACCGGAATTATGAATCTTAATGGTGCACGGCATCATCCAAGTAAGTATAAGGTCATCACCATGAAATTTGGTGGGATTGACGAAGCTAAACTAATGAAAGTAATTGTCCATATTGCACGATTACTACACGCTGACAACGTTGTAAACTAGAACCTGCGCTCCAACTTCCAAAATTTCCGCATCAACAATGTTGGCAGTTTGTCGTCTATTCCATTCCCTAAATATGTCCATGCGTTGTTCGTCCGGGTTCTGGCCTGCTTGTTAGCTAATTAGGCAGCTACGTACTTCCTGGCTACCTTCTCGTTGCATATCACGTAGCCCTGGAAAGGATTATGCATGTATTCAAGCACGTTTTATACAAAAAAGACCTATATACTATGCAATAATTTGCTAATATAATGTAAGGAATGGGCTCCGGTAGATGAAGCTCAGTTTCAGGGGTTGGTTATATGATTTGGTGAACAAGCATGACCGTCATGCCGACTGTATCCACATCTTGAGCATCACTATAGAGTGTGCAAAGATTGTTCTGCCTCTTTCGCGACGTATTCCACCATATTACTCTTTCCCAGGTCCTGGTGCTTTTGAAATATTTGTCGTGCCGTTTTCGTGTTGCTATCTGAGAGGAATTACGTCATAATCGCAGAAGAATTACGTCAACCACCCATAAGGCTGAAGTTGTTTCCAATACCGCGGAAACATAACACGAGTTCAACACATACGTGCATTATGATGCATATCCTGCACTTAACCGTGCCTCCATTTAGCCATAGATTTACACAAGTAATCCGATGGATGTCCGCCAGAAGATTAACCAAACCAGTAGGTCCCTATGTCCGGAAATCGAGTCTGAGTCATTGCATGTTTTTGCCTCTGTGTACGACATAGCGAGTAGGCAGTCAAAGTCAAGGACAGCGAGGACCTTAAAGGCAAACAAAGGCAAGCTTGATAGTTCCCATTGCTCTGGCAGAAATTATTTGGGATCTTTGTATAGGAACCAAGACAATTTCTTCGGAGATTATGACAGAAAACATATTTTGCACACCGTCTAGGCTTGGCGACGATGCAACCATCACAATCGATGGTCAGGCATTTGTGACGTCTAAAAGAAAAACAAAAGCAAGATATTTTATTTGGATAAATAAATACACGTAATCACGCTAAAGCCAGGCCCACTTGGCCAACATGTTAAAAAATATATAGCCAACAATGTTTTCCAACAAATGTTGGCCGTGTGCAGTGACCGCTAGCAAAACACATTCTTCAATAATGATTTTGGAATCGATTTTGTTGGCAACAAAACATTGTTAGCCAAAACAATCGTCCGTGTGTGGAGAACTTCAACAATGTTGGTAACAAAACTGCCTAGTTGACCAATCAACGCGGGGATAGCTGTCATGTGACAATAAAGTGACTACCTAAAGAGAATGCGACACAGACACGGGGGGAACCTATCTCTGGAAGTTATGTGCGGAGAAGTCATGTTTATTCTCATTTAGAAAAAGGCGACCAACGATGTATATGCCTAATATGATCTCATCTTCATTGCGCATATCGAAATACACTTGATACACTTTATATACCTTGTACATCTCTTCATTAAATCTAATTGACGAGCCCTGGTTTGAAAACTACGCGTCGAATACGTCTCTAGCTTAATAGTATTAGAATATCAGCAGTGATAATCGTTACATTCGCTAACAGGTTGCCAATCTCTAGTTGGAGAGCTTGCATACAGTTGGTCTGTCGCTCATTGCGGAGTCCGTGAAAGAACTGGAAGAGAAGGTGCAGAAATGGCAGCGATCTCTAGAGAAGAAAGGACTCGAAGTTAACACAGCGAAGACGGAAGTCCTGGTTAGTTCGAGAGAAGCGACAAAGAGCAGAATCAATGTAATGGACACACACGGAGAGAAGTTACGTCAGGTCACATAATTCAAATACCTAGCATCTGTGATACAGGAGGTCGGGGGCTGTCAAGGCAGGAATCAAGGTAGCCTGGCATAAGTGGTGTGAACTAAATGACAGCAAGCTACCACACGGGCTAAAGATCACGATCTACTGCACAGCCATCCAATCAGTACTTGTGTATGGAGTGGAGACATGGGCCCTGAAGAAAAAAGAGTCTTCCTCATAGAACTGAGATAAGGATATTGAGATGAGCGATGAACATCTCGCTGAGGAAACATAAACAAATCAGGACGAGCGACAGTTAGCGGGGGTTGAAGGAATAGAGGAAAATTTGAGAGATGCCAGGTTTCACTAATATGACCATGCACATGCAGAGAAGAGAAAAAGACCACTATCTGAGAAAAGCTGCAGAATTGCCAGTCCTTAGGAAGAGAAAGCGAGAAAGACCAACAAAAACAATGAAAGACAGTGTAAACAAAGACATGTAACTGAGGGGGACGACGTGAAAAACCGAAACAAGTGTGCTCATTTGCGTGTGTGCGTATGTGTACGTATATGTGTTTGTTTGAGCGTGTATGTACTTGCATTGTTGCAAACACCGACTCACCACAAAGTACCGGACGGGAGCAACACATTCACCAGATCCAATCCAAGGGAAGGGCGCATCATTCCGGGAAGAAGAATGCGCGTTGTTGTCCCGAAGTCTTCCTGACTGGGAAAGTTAGTTTCATGGTCGCCGCTTCCAAAATCCTAATCATGAAAATGTTCTTCCAAACCGGACGATGTGTGGTGCTCACGGCATGTCGTCGCTACTGCCAGGTCACAGTGCAAGTATTGCCTGCCGTCTTGCCCGTTATAACGTGTCGTGTTCTTGTGCACGCCATTCGTATCGCTTAAAGTATAATTGACGCCCAGATCATTAACAACGTCTGGAATTCAGGTAAAGTACTGATATCGATGTATCATTATAACAATAGGCAGGTCAATAAAAAAGGTTTCGTAGAATGAACTTCGTGTCGGACATGTTGGTGGTACAACTAATTATTGTTACTTTTGCTTTTTTTACTACGGGATCGCATAGTACTCGAAATTCGTTAAATGACCCACTTGTCCAACAGAAAAGTGAATAAAGAATTTCAAAGCAGCGTAGAGTAAGTAACTTGTCTGAACAGTTATATACATATGATCTTCCTCAACACTAATCTCAATCGTCATTTCCACCTCTTGTTTCTCAACCTTTCTTTCTTTCCCAACTGAATGTACGTATGGCCTGACATGTGTCGCCTTCTCAACGTTTCTGCTCGCTTTGGCAGGCAACATGCTCCATCCGCAATAGTTGCATCCTCCTCACACCCGGCCACTAGCGTGATAGTTCATAATCTCCATGCCGAATTGTTCACAGATATTTCCAATTATCGATCTGTTGTCGATGCTCTCCAAAATCAGCCCATAATGCGTATGATTGTTTCCTGTCTTTTTTACCTCTACTTTCATCCGTGTGAAGTCTTGCATCTCTGCCTCCAACCATGCACTCTCAATAGCCTTTTTGCCACAGTTCACAGGCTCCTTTCTTCCAACCAATTCATTAGTTCTCCACAAATGTATGGCATAGGAACGAGAATGTAAGTAAGTAATTTATTTTCAGAATCGCATACAGCATACAAATAAACACAATCAGCAAATATGACAATAAATGATATAGTACACGATTCACGGTTGACAACGGAGCCAATTAAGGCTGTAGCCAGTAATATAATATGAGGATAATAGAATATGACGAATGCTTAAAAAGAAGAAACTGGCCGATGTCAACCCAGCAATAATTATATAAACTATATAACAGTAATTTAGCGTGTTGAATAAGAATTACATTTCACATTTAGACCCGATTTGATGTCACAACAGTAATGTAAAGTAATAGGTTGACTCATTAAAAATAGTACAGACGTAAGGTTACACCAACCGCAATTACAATCTGAAGCAGTTACACATGTGAATAAATATTTCATAATATGTGTGATGTGGGTGGCCAAATCGTGAATAGTCAAAACGATACGGGAAGACGAGCCTGAGGGTAGGAAGATGGGAGGATTCGTTGTATGTTGTTTCGTAACAATAGGATGTCAAAATGTATCCGAAGCGTTGGTGTTGGTTCAGTCAGATCTTTCATGTGGGGAAAACTACGATGGCGGAGGCAAGTCGCTTGTGAGATTCGTTTGCAAGTTTGCACCTGAAAATTGGTTTTCCGAAGGCGATTGTTAAAGCACGGTTAGTCTGCCCCCTCCCCCCAAAAATGTGTGTGTGCGTGCGTGTGTGTATCTTTGTGCACGTGTGTGTGTGTGTGTGTGTGTGTGTGTGTGTGTGTGTGTGTGTGTGTGGTGTGTGTGTGTGTGTGTGTGTGTGTGTGTGTGTGTGTGTGTGTGTGTGTGTGTTTGTGTGGTGTGTGTGTGTGTGTGTGTGTGTGTGTGTGTGTGTGTGTGTGTGTGTGTGTGTGTGTGTGTGTGTGTGTGTGTGTGTGTGTGTGTGTGTGTCAGTAAGACAATACATGTTATAATGTCTATGTTCATATCACAAACAACGGTAGTGAAATACATCCCCATTACTTTTTTCCCGAATTTTTGTTTGACTCTTGTTAAAATAAACATGATACAAATAAATAAATAATGTAATACATAAAATGAACATACCGCAGTTCAGTTAATTGTGGATGTGTACACGTAATGAACGCAGGAATCGAAAGTGGTAATTGCACATGTGCGTGTATACCCCTCCCCCTGTCGTCATAGATATACGTCGCCTATTCTCATAACTCATAATGCACATATCAGGACACCACAGAAATTAACCGATGGCTTGAGGCTACACGTTGATGAGGTCATGACTTATTACTTCCTACATCAAAAAGTCATTTGCTTTTATGAATTGAACAAATGTATGGTTGATACTTCTGAATAGACTTATCCTTAGGCTATATTTAAAACGCTGCGTGCTATGTTGGATTGAAATGCCAGTATCGATGACTGCCTCTAGATGTCAGTGTCAACTGAGAGCTGAATACCTACGTCACATCGGCAATATTCTTTAGAAGTTTACGTTTTGTCTCAAATTGTGTCATCATAACTATTGTTTTATAACACATGGTCGACTGGCAAATGAGAGGTCGACGGGAGGAATGGAGAAGCGAATGAGCATAGGAAGAGGAGTGTGGACGTCGGCGCCTCGGAGAAGATACAGTTACAATATTCCAAAGTCAGCGGAATATAAAATTAATATATAACCTTCGCCTGCACTATGTGTATGTATCAATATGCTAGGAAGTAAGTTAACAAACATAAATGTATTATTATGGACGTCTTTAACACGGACGTATGCAATAGGTTAAAGGGTACAGTTTTTTAGGGGGAAATCATGTTTTGATACTAGATATTTTTCTGGGTAAATAGCGCGAGACTACAAACATATGATCAGCAGGTAGGACGTTTATATAACTACAAGCAAACGTTATGAAAAATATATAGACATACAGAAAAGTATACAATAACAAATGTAGCAGGACCGTATTGAAACTACCGGTAATTAATTACAGCTTACAAAGAGGTTATGACTAAACAACTGCTTCCATTAAGAGATGAATATTAGTCGTATGAAAGAAACAGCTAGAGAGTTCACCAGGTGGTGGGATTTAAAATTCAAATTGGATTGGAAATACGATCGGGCCTACGCAAAGTCAAAACAACGCAAGATCACGCTATAATTAAGATCACGTGTGCAAAGGAAATAAACATGAAGGTAAACGTAGTACAAGGGCTTCAGCCAAGGAAAAGTAGGACAACTTAATTATGTAGATACAGCAGGATAGCCACCCAAATGGAAAAACATAATATGCTGAACGTTGGTCAGATCAAACGTCTTTGAGCGCGTGCATCTGTCGAGTTAATTACCTGCATTTCGCCGGTAGGAGGAGGCTATTCCAGCCTGATCAAGAGTCACGCGACACAGGCAATTAAGTGCCCTTATTGGTACTTTGCGTAGATCTATGCTGTAATTACACTAGTGGTCATAAGCAACTGATGGCAGGTTACTAATTCTGGGGGTAGCGTCCTTATTCTCACTTCTCTCTCGATCCCCTTCCTCCCTTTCTCCCGCCCTTACGCCCCTTCTCTTTCCTCATTCACCCATCCTCCACCCGTCGATCGATCGATCGATCGGTCGGTCCGTAGATCGGTCGGTCCGTCGACCGGTCGGTCCGTCCTTCAGTCCGTCCTTCAGTCTACGTGTCCAAGCTCTACCTGTCTGGTTGTACTTCCAGCCCACCGAGTCAAGTCAATTCTAAAGATGTGTTTCCCGTAATCAGGATCACGTAGACAAAAATCTGCAGTTTAACCGAAGTGAGCAGAAATGGCACTTTGTTAGTTTCGCGTCACTTCCGTGGTACCGCGGTACTTTGTGACGTCATGTCCCGTGCATGCTTTGCGCAGCTAGCCACCTAACAGTGAATAATGTGATTTTTTTTGCGAATTTGGATAGTGAATATTATAGAAAGGTTTACAATTTCCGCCAGGAAATGATACTGAAAAAGACAAATAAAACATGACGTCACGATGGACAGTAGGCCCTACGTATTACGTACACCTTGCATGACTTCGCGTGTTTTCTACTATTGTTATAAATCACGTCAATTGAGATGAAATACCCACGTAAGTTGTTTTGTGTAAGATGATCGTTTCAGTCTGGAAAACACCCGCACTGACATCAAATTGGCGCGACAAGAATATAAGAACCACCAGCGAGATCAATGTATTACACTTATTAATGAATTAATATTAGTAGTAATTTATTCAGCCTCTATTATCGGAGAAACATTTATCGGCCCTACTAGTAGTCATGATTTTTAGTTGTAATACAGTGAGTGCATAGGGATAGCACTAACCGCGTCCGTAGATGTGGGAAGGGGGATAAGGGGGTGGCTGCCCTTAGGATTTTTCTCCCCCAGGTAAATCAGAAATTAGGATGAGACGGCAGCGCAAATGTATCAACAGCATGCACGCGCGCACGTACACATATACAAACACGTACATACACACAAACACCCATACGCATGCACAGACGCGCGCGCACGGACGCACGCACACACAAGCATGTGAAATCTACGCAGGAAATGGGAGGCGTAATTGCGCCCCGTAGAAATGTTGGTAGCGGGCAGACATCCTTGTCTCCATCTACCCCCTCCTACCGCCCCCCTCAAGTACAAATAGCAGGTACAGTGGTGAAATGCATGTTGCTGTTGTCACCATCACCACGTTACAATCGTGGCATGTCCTATACGATAAAATGATAAAAGATTCTAAGCCAGCATCTGAGAGTGGCGCCACCCGGCGGGCTTAAGAACCAGTTCGCGGAATTAGAGCTTGGTGAAGTTCAAAGGTGGCTAAGATGTGCCACGTCCTTACATACAAACACTATTATTTCTCGGAGTAAATTCATCAGGAGTCTTTGTCAGTCATGGTGAAATAGGTGTTCAGATGTACTTATAAATAGTTTAATTACAATAGTAATAAAGTTATATATATTTTAAGAAGTTAATATTAAAATAATAAATTAAATAAATAACAACCATAAATGCATAATAAAAACAATAATAGCCCATCATAAACCACAGCTTATCAACTCATGCTCACTCAGCGTCATACCAAAAAGATTGGCAAATATAGACGAGACAAAGGAAAGGTGATCAATCAGGATTCTAACTGAAGAGGAAGTGAGTTTCGAGTGCAGTTGAGTTTACACCAAGGCAGTTGAAGACAATTACGATGCCTGGATAATAATTATAGGCTGCTCCATGTTTGTTTTATTAGTGTTTACATTCGATAGGTGTATAATCATAACTATTGTGTGTATTTAGGTGCATTTACATCTTGGTTACTATGTGTCAGGCTGCTGGGACATGAAGCACATTTCATTAAAATATAAAAAGATGTGTCTAAATCCGAATGTGTGAGCGTTAGAAATGCTGGTAACAAGAAAGTGAACTGAAATAAACTTATTTGTTTGGATCATCATGTTCATACATACATATACAATAATTTGATATGCATGCCAACTGGAATAACTCCTCCCTTTGAGTGTCAATGAGCATATATGGTGCTGTAGTCATTATACTAGTGCTCCTTGACTACTGTGAAGACTTACATGTTTACAGTACATACATAACTATGAAGTTTCCCACTTTTAACAAATGTAAATGCTATTAGTATTACCTACGGTAATAAAATTAATAATACATAGTACATATAGCCTGCAAACAAAGTGAACAAGTTTTAATGTATCATGTAAACATGAAATAAAATAATGTTCATATTGTGATTACAGAAAAAATGGCAGAGAAATACACTATGCATTGCAATATCAAAAATATAATTAAAATATAAAAGTATCTATAAAAAAGTATATAAATTAAAATATGAGTTGCAATTTGCTTCCTGTTGTTATAGACCATTATGTATATTAGAAACAGCAATGGCTCAAGAATTGAAACTTTGGGACTCTCACGGTAAGTGTCTGTAGGTAATTTGATGCGTTTTAATTCAACAGATGGCAGTAGATACCATTCTAATTCAGTATTTTGTAGGGCATAATGTTAAATTTGCTAATAAGAATGATATGATCAATAGTGTCAAACACCTTAGACAGGTCTAGATATATTGCCAAAGGTAAGCCTTTTTGTCAAGACACTGGTATATTCTATCTACTACCTGGTAGTTCAAATATTGCTAGTTCTGTATAGTATTCAGCTCTGATCCCGTACCGATTTGGGTGGAGGAATTTATAGATAAGTATTTTAGAGTCATTGTTTTATACCACCTTTAAGTAGCAATGACTGAGTTAGGTTTAAACCCTTGTTTTATCACATTATCAATGCATGCAGTGTGACAGTGCCATTCCCTATTAACATATACATCGCACTATTACCATGGAGACATGAACTGACCACATTTGGTCACTGACAGGACCGGTCAGCCACACTTAGTGTTGCTGTGTCATAGTTTGACACGACACATTTGAACCACCACACGTCTCCGTCAACATACACAGCAAAGTTGACGATTTCATCCGGGGAGCCTTTCAAAGTGACACGTATGTCAGTGGAGCTGACAGTGATGTCGGTGACTCGCTTGGGGGAGACTGGCACTAGTTTTGACAACTCCCCTAGGAGGGCAACATTGCGTGACCTGGAACAGAAGGGGTATTTCTGTAAGACTTGACATATACCTGACCTGTCTCCACATAAATGTTTTACAAGCCATACCTGGTCTGTTCTCACAGATGATTATTTTTACATCACATCACAGATACCTGACCTACCTACCTACATATTTATTTTTACACCTTATGTACCTGACCTGTTTTCACGGATGATTATTTCTACAACACGTCACATATACCTGACCCAACTACATATATAATTATTTTTTAAATACACAACATACTTGACCTATCACCTACACACGTTTATTTCTATAAGACAATATATACTTGAACTGTCTTCATGCATAATTATTTCTATAATACATGATATATACCAGACCTATATACAGACCTACACACATGCATGATTATTTCTACAACATATGACATATATCTGACTTATTTATAGATGTGATTATTTCTATAAAACATGACATATACTGCTGTTTATCGCCTGGTTTGATGGCTTCAAACACGACCACTACATGAGGTGAGTATGTGAGAACTATGTGAGTATATGAGTGAGTATATGAGTGAGTATATGAGTGAGTATGTGAGTGAGTGTGAGTATGTGAGTGTATGTGTGTGAGCGAATAAGTGAGTATGTGAGTGAGTATGTGAGTGAGTATGTAAGTGAGTTTATGAGTGAGTATGAATTAGTGTGTGAGTGAATGAGTGAGTGAGTATGTAAGTGAGTATATAAATGAGTATATGAGTGAATATGAGTATGTGAGTGAGTATGTAAGTGAGTATGTAAGTGAGTATATGAGTGAGTATGAGTGAGTTTTTGAGTGAGTATGTGAATGAGACACACCTCCAGCTGTACACAGGAGCGGTGTAGTGGAGGCAGAAGCTCATGTAGGAGCATCCTCGGAGCAGGAGCAGGTGCTGCTCACTGAACTTAGTGACGTCTCTGTCACCCTGGTATACCACACCGACACCAGACTGAAAGCAACAGCATCATTAGTCACAGTTGTACGCATCACAACGTACAGTATAACATACATCTACATCATTACATTGCCATCCTGCAGCAAACTTATGCTGCTTAGCACACATACAACATTTAGTATTATTCAAAGGTATGTTCCATTTCACCCTGACCATGTGTATGTTCCATTTCACCCTGACCATGTGTATGTTCCATTTCACCCTGACCATGTGTATGTTCCATTTCACCCTGACCGTCTGACTCCACCAGGAGTGTTAGCCAGGATACAGTATACCGACAAGACAAGACAAGACAAGACAAGACAAGACAAGACAAGACAAGACAAGACAAGACAAGACAAGACAAGACAAGACAAGACAAGACAAGACAAGACAAGACAAGACACACAATTGTATCTAGAAAACAATGCTAGATATCGTAATTGTATAACAATAACCTGTGGGATTATGCTCATGCATAAATGTTATTCATTTATAGCAGTAGAACTTCAGTATTTACTTTAGCAAACAGCAGGACTAGTAAAGACAAAAGTTTACTAGTCCGCTAAAAACATTTAGTAGTCCTGTAAATATAAACATAAAAAATTAAGTAAAATTTTTATTTTAAAGTAAAAAAAATGTTGCAGCCCCAGTTAAATAATAACGCAATGTTCATAAAGGTAACAAAGTAACTATAAAGAAATAACAAAGTAATAAATGAAGAACTGAAAACATGATCTGTATTTAAAAAATGCACAAGTGAAAATGCATACCAACTGCACTCATTAACCAGTACCACTCTGGAAGATAGAGGGCAGCCTACCCATACAATTTTTTTAAACTTCAGATAATAGCGTCATAACCTCAGATTTTGGTGTTATGAAAACTGCTCTGGTAAAATTTTAAATATAACACTATAGAAAATTACACCCATCAAAAGAACTGCTGGTCTTATGAATGATGCCCACTGCCCAGACAAGTTCATACTTAGGGGCGTGCCTAAAAAAAGATCATAATTTATCAGTAAATGATGCTGTAGCCAGTGGTTCAGTTTATCAATGTTTTAATGACTTGTGGATCAGTTACATCCAGGCCTGTGGATGGGTTAAGGTTAAAGTCACTGTGACAACAAAGGATTGATTGACAACTGTAGGGTAGGGTGGATGACACACTGAACTTTACAAGACCACGGGACTAATTGCTGGCAGGTTTATTAGTCCGCCCTTATCTTTACTTGTGTAAGAACTAGCAGACTTGTGGGCAGTTCTATCCCTGAGTTAGATACTTTACTTTGTCTTTACAGAAGGTTAAAATATGGAATGTCACAAACTTGAGATCCAAAGCCCGCATCGTTTGGGCCAATGTAGTAGTCATGGCTGAGCTCAAAGGAGAAGATGACACCAAATCGCCAGTGTCCAATGTCTGAGTAGGTCGTCCACACCTCACCTGTAGGCCCCACACCCCCTCCAAACGCCTCCTGCAACATCACATCACTTGTGTGTATCTAGGTCTACCTCCCTTGTTCTGCATCGTTCAGTGTGTATGTGTGTGCATGCATGCCAACATGCATGCACATGTATGCATGCATACATAACATACCTGTTTGCATGCATGTCTTCCCTATCCTATCTGCATGTTCCAGCCTCCACCTATTATGTCTTGCATTCCTATCTGTTTATTACAGTCTCCACCTATTTATTCTGGCTTCCTTTCCTATCTGCCTGTTACATTCTCCACTTATTTCATCTTCCTTGCGTACGTTACCTGTCTGTTACAGCTTCCACCTATTTTGTCTTCCTTTCTTAACTATGTATTATAATCTTCCCCTATTCTGTCTTCCTTTCCCATTCTGTCTGTTACAGTTCGCACCTATTTTGTCTTCCTTTCCTAGCTATGTGTTATATTCTTTCCCTATTCTGTCTTCCTTTCCCATTCTGTCTGTTACAGTTCGCACCTATTTTGTCTTCCTTTCCTAGCTATGTGTTATATTCTTTCCCTATTCTGTCTTCCTTTCCCATTCTGTCTGTTACAGTTCGCACCTATTTTGTCTTCCTTTCCTAGCTATGTGTTATATTCTTTCCCTATTCTGTCTTCCTTTCCATTCTGTCTGTTACAGTTCGCACCTATTTTGTCTTCCTTTCCTAGCTATGTGTTATATTCTTTCCCTATTCTGTCTTCCTTTCCCATTCTGTCTGTTACAGTTCGCACCTATTTTGTCTTCCTTTCCTAGCTATTTTTATATTCTTTCCCTATTCTGTCTTCCTTTCTCATTCTGTCTGTTACAGTTCGCACCTATTTTGTCTTCCTTTCCTAGCTATGTGTTATATTCTTTCCCTATTCTGTCTTCCTTTCCCATTCTGTCTGTTACAGTTCGCACCTATTTTGTCTTCCTTTCCTAGCTATGTGTTATATTCTTTCCCTATTCTGTCTTCCTTTCCCATTCTGTCTGTTACAGTTCGCACCTATTTTGTCTTCCTTTCCTAGCTATGTGTTATATTCTTTCCCTATTCTGTCTTCCTTTCCCATTCTGTCTGTTACAGTTCGCACCTATTTTGTCTTCCTTTCCTAGCTATGTGTTATATTCTTTCCCTATTCTGTCTTCCTTTCTCATTCTGTCTGTTACAGTTCGCACCTATTTTGTCTTCCTTTCCTAGCTATGTGTTATATTCTTTCCCTATTCTGTCTTCCTTTCCCATTCTGTCTGTTACAGTTCGCACCTATTTTGTCTTCCTTTCCTAGCTATGTGTTATATTCTTTCCCTATTCTGTCTTCCTTTCCCATTCTGTCTGTTACAGTTCGCACCTATTTTGTCTTCCTTTCCTAGCTATGTGTTATATTCTTTCCCTATTCTGTCTTCCTTTATCATTCTGTCTGTTACAGTTCGCACCTATTTTGTCTTCCTTTCCTAGCTATGTGTTATATTCTTTCCCTATTCTGTCTCCCTTTATCATTCTGTCTGTTACAGTTCGCACCTATTGGCACTACACAGAACGTATCCTACTGACATGTTTGTGCGTGACAAAACTGTACCTGTAGTATCTGCTTGTTGATGGGTGTCGCTGGCTTTGATGGCTTCAACAACGTTCCATCTGCTGAGATCAGTCTAAAATGTTGATTAAAATATGAACAAATATCTGAACCAAGAATCATATAATTACTATGTTTTAATATAACCATCTTTAAACTGCTCTACCAAAGAAAACAATAGTAACGTGTAAAATGACCTAATAGTCCACCAATGCTGTGTATGGTCAAGCATCACGCTGCAACAATACAACGCAATACAATACCCTCTAATGGTCCCAAATGTGAAATTAGTGCAACTGCCCAGTGGTATATATGGCCTGGAATGGCTACCAAGATAATTGTTCATTGCAGCATGTGGCCTGACATGGCTGCATGATACAGCCACCCAGAGCAGCAGGTGGCCTGACATGGCTGGCATGATACAGCCACCCAGTGCAGCAGGTGGCCTGACATGACTGGCATGATACAGTCACCCAATGCAGCAGGTGGCCTGGCATGGCTGGCATGATACAGTCACCCAATGCAGCAGGTGGCCTGACATGGCTGACATGCTACAGTCACCCAATGCAGCAGGTGGCCTGGCATGACTGGCATGATACAGTCACCCAGCGCAACAGGTGGCCTGGCATGATACAGTCACCCTGTGCAGCAGGTAGCCTGGCATGGCTGGCATGATACAGTCACCCAGTGCAGCGGGTGGCCTGGCATGATACAGTCACCCAGTGAAACAGGTGGCCTGGCATGATACAGTCACCCAGTGCAACAGGTGGACTGGCATGATACAGTCACCCAGTGCAACAGGTGGACTGGCATGATACAGTCACCCAGTGAACAGGGGCCGTGATCAGTCACCCAGGCCTAACAGGTGGCTGACATGCTACAGTCACCCAATGCAGCAGGTGGCCTGGCATGGCTGGCATGATACAGCCACCCAGTGCAGCATGTGGCCTGACATGGCTGACATGCTACAGTCACCCAATGCAGCACGTGGCCTGGCATGGCTGGCATGATACAGCCACCCAGTGCAGCATGTGGCCTGACATGGCTGGCATGATACAGTCACCCAGTGCAGCAGGTGGCCTGGCATGGCTGGCATGATACAGCCACCCAGTGCAGCATGTGGCCTGGCATGGCTGGCATGATACAGCCACCCAGTGCAGCAGGTGGCACTGGGCATGATACAGTCACCCAATGCAGCAGGGGTGGCCTGGCATGATACAGTCACCCAGTGCAGCAGGTGGCCTGGCATGATACAGTCACCCAGTGCAGCAGGTGGCCTGGCATGATACAGTCACCCTGTGCAGCAGGTAGTCTGGCATGGCTGGCATGATACAGTCACCCAGTGCAGCAGGTGGCCTGGCATGATACAGTCACCCTGTGCAGCAGGTAGCCTGGCATGGCTGGCATGATACAGTCACCCAGTGCAGCAGGTGGCCTGGCATGATACAGTCACCCAGTGAAACAGGTGGCACTGGCATGATACAGTCACCCAGTGCAACAGGTGGCCTGGCATGATACAGTCACCCAGTGAAACAGGTGGCACTGGCATGATACAGTCACCCAGTGCAACAGGTGGCCTGGCATGATACAGTCACCCAGTGCATGACGGATGATCTGGCATGGCTGGCATGATACAGTCACCCAGTGCAGCAGGTGGCCTGGCATGATACAGTCACCCAGTGAGCAGGTGCGGCACTGGCATGATACAGTCACCCAGTGCAGCAGGTGGCCTGGCATGATACAGTCACCCAGTGAAACAGGTGGCCTGGCATGATACAGTCACCCAGTGCAGCAGGTGGCCTGGCATGATACAGTCACCCAGTGCAACAGGTGGCCTGGCATGATACAGTCACCCAGTGAAACAGGTGGCCTGGCATGATACAGTCACCCAGTGCAACAGGTGGCCTGGCATGATACAGTCACCCAGTGCAACAGGTGGCCTGGCATGATACAGTCACCCAGTGAAACAGGTGGCCTGGCATGATACAGTCACCCAGTGCAACAGGTGGACTGGCATGATACAGTCACCCAGTGCAACAGGTGGACTGGCATGATACAGTCACCCAGTGCAGCAGGTGGCCTGGCATGATACAGTCACCCAGTGAAACAGGTGGCCTGGCATGATACAGTCACCCAGTGCAACAGGTGGACTGGCATGATACAGTCACCCAGTGAAACAGGTGGCCTGGCATGATACAGTCACCCAGTGCAGCAGGTGGCCTGGCATGATACAGTCACCCAGTGAAACAGGTGGCCTGGCATGATACAGTCACCCAGTGCAGCAGGTGGCCTGGCATGATACAGTCACCCAGTGAAACAGGTGGCCTGGCATGATACAGTCACCCAGTGCACAGGTGGCCTGGCATGATACAGTCACCCAGTGCAACAGGTGGCCTGGCATGATACAGTCACCCAGTGCAGCAGGTGGCCTGGCATGATACAGTCACCCAGTGAAACAGGTGGCCTGGCATGATACAGTCACCCAGTGCAACAGGTGGCCTGGCATGGCTGGCGTGTGTGTTGTTCCACTGCTATCAGTCATAACTCAGTGCTGTAACAAAACCTCCTGTTCCATCATTACAATAAGACCAGAGGTGACAGTGTAACTGACCACATGGCTCAGAGGACACTGACCGGTGGATGAGTGATACGTTGCTGAGACCAATGCGGTCACCCACCCCAACAGGACCAGTGCTCAGTAGGGTGATGACCGCCTGCACCTCGGGGTTCAACTCTGTCGAATCTGCAACCAACAAAATGTGACATCAACACTGGCTGAAGGTTCACCATCACACGATTAGTATCCAGAGACTGGGATGACTAAATGTGCATTATGCTTGTGTCTGTCAGCCCAGCCTGGTATTGAGGTGGTGCATTACATGAGCCAAGATGCATGCTTACAGAAATGTGTGTGTGTGTGCGTGCATGCGTGCGTGCGTGCGTGCGTGCGTGCGTGTGTAGCTGTAGGTGTGTAGTTCCACTCACTTCCAGGATTGCCCGGCTGTTTGCCAGTTGTCCAGAAGTTGTCTTTGAATGGAGCCAACCCAAGTGCATCAGCAAACATGGACGTGTGTCCGATCTTATACTGCTGGTGGCTGGACAGGTAGTCACCACTCACTCGCACCTACAAACACACCTGACAGGTAGTCATCACTCACTCGCACCTACAAACACACCTGACAGGTAGTCACCACTCACTCGCACCTACAAACACACCTGACAGGTAGTCATCACTCACTCGCACCTACAAACACACCTGACAGTCAAACACACCTGATAGTCTCCATTTACTTGCACCTATGAATCAAACCTAGAGACTTGCTAGTGACCATCTGTGAGACCACACCTGGGCATCAACAAGTAACAACAATGACAAGTTAAATCTTACTACCTTAATTAAAAGACCACAGGGATCTGGAGACTCCCCAGAGATGACAAGTGAGACTTTACCTGTGGCACCACAGGGACCTAGAGACTGGCCAGAAATGACAAGTGAGACCTCACCTGTGAGACTGCGGGCACCTGTAGACTGGCAAGCAGGTGTCGAGGCAGGGCCATGCAGTACTGGAGTTGTATGCCGTAGCGGGAAGCGGCCTCCCCCATCTGCTGCAGCCACTGCTGACCCATGGACAGGTCAGTGTAGAGGGGGCGGATGTTCTCTGACTGGTAGTTGAGGAAGTCCTGTCAACACCAGACCACAGGACACATCTTGTCATAGCTGTAGCTGTCTTACATCAACAGACCACAGGACACATCTTGTCATAACTGTAGCTGTCTTACATCAACAGACCACAGGACACATCTTGTCATAGCTGTAGCTGTCTTACATCAACAGACCACAGGACACATCTTGTCATAGCTGTAGCTGTCTTACATCAACAGACCACAGGACACATCTTGTCATAGCTGTAGCTGTCTTACACTAACAGACCACAGGACACATCTTGTCATGGCTGTAGCTGTCTTACACAAACAGACCACAGGACACATCTTGTCATAGCTGTAGCTGTCTTACACTAACAGACCACAGGACACATCTTGTCATGGCTGTAGCTGTCTTACACAAACAGACCACAGGACACATCTTGTCATGGCTGTAGCTGTCTTACACCAACAGACCACAGGACACATCTTGTCATAGCTGTAGCTGTCTTACACCAACAGACCACAGGACACATCTTGTCATAGCTGTAGCTGTCTTACATCAACAGACAACAGGACACATCTTGTCATGGCTGTAGCTGTCTTACACCAACAGACCACAGGACACATCTTGTCATGGCTGTAGCTGTCTTACACAAACAGACCACAGGACACATCTTGTCATAGCTGTAGCTGTCTTACACCAACAGACCACAGGACACATCTTGTCATAGCTGTAGCTGTCTTACATCAACAGACAACAGGACACATCTTGTCATGGCTGTAGCTGTCTTACATCAACAGACAACAGGACACATCTTGTCATGGCTGTAGCTGTCTTACATCAACAGACCACAGGACACATCTTGTCATGGCTGTAGTTGTCTTACATCAACAGACCACATCTTGTCATGGCTGTAGTTGTCTTACATCAACAGACCACAGGACACATCTTGTCATGGCTGTAGCAGTCTTACATCAACAGACCACAGGACACATCTTGTCATAGATCTTACATCAACAGACCACAGGACACATCTTGTCATGGCTGTAGCTGTCTTACATCAACAGACCACAGGACACATCTTTTTATAGCTGTAGCTGTCTTACATCAACAGATCAAAGGACAATCTTGTCATAGCTGTAGCTGTCTTACATCAACAGACCACAGGACACATCTCATCATAGCTGTAGTTGTCTTACATCAACAGACCACTGGACACCTCTTGTCAGGGCTGTAGCTGTCTTACATCAACAGACCACAGGACACATCTTGTCATAGATCTTACATCAACAGACCACAGGACACATCTTGTCATGGCTGTAGCTGTCTTACATCAACAGACCACAGGACACATCTTGTCATAGATCTTACATCAGCAGACCACAGGACACATCTTGTCATGGCTGTAGCTGTCTTACATCAACAGACCACAGGACACATCTTGTCATGGCTGTAGCTGTCTTACATCAACAGACCACAGGACACATCTTTTTATAGCTGTAGCTGTCTTACATCAACAGATCAAAGGACACATCTTGTCATAGCTGTAGCTGTCTTACATCAACAGACCACAGGACACATCTTTTTATAGCTGTAGCTGTCTTACATCAACAGATCAAAGGACACATCTTGTCATAGCTGTAGCTGTCTTACATCAACAGACCACAGGACACATCTTTTTATAGCTGTAGCTGTCTTACATTAACAGATCAAAGGACACATCTTGTCATAGCTGTAGCTGTCTTACATCAACAGACCACAGGACACATCTTTTTATAGCTGTAGCTGTCTTACATTAACAGATCAAAGGACACATCTTGTCATAGCTGTAGTTGTCTTACATCAACAGACCACAGGACACATCTCATCATAGCTGTAGTTGTCTTACATCAACAGATCAAAGGACACATCTCATCATAGCTGTAGTTGTCTTACATCAACAGACCACAGGACACCTCTTGTCATGGCTGTAGCTATCTTATGTCAACAGCTGTCGTGTTTAACATCAATCAAAATGGAATGACGGATGCAAAATGTGATAAGTAACTAAGTAAGTAAGACAGTTTATTACCCAGTAACATTAAAAATGCACAAGGAATGTTTTGCTTTGTGGCATTAAACATACATACATACATACATACATACATACATACATACTTTGTAAGATGACTAAGATCTTATCAATTTCATCTGACTGAACGTTATCTTAAAATGTTAAAAAAGCATATAAACATACACAAAGATAGACAAGAAACTATTTTAGCTGCAACACCTTTACAGAAATGCCTTGCATGGGTGTTTTGAGCAGTCGAAAGGACTATATAAAAAAATTACTTTTATCTTTTTGTTTAAAAAATGACACTATTCCCAGTCCGGTAGCTATCTAGAATGTTATCCATTATGCAATATGGACTTCATACACACTCACTACAGTGACATAGTAGAAAAGATTCATTATCATCAACATTTTATAACATCAGTTTGTCACAATAGTTTCAAGTTGTAGAGAAACACTGACCTGTTCATAGACAACCATGCCCCACTGGAGAGCTGAGGAGAACAGATAGTTCCAGAAACTCTGAAACAAACACCTCACTGTAACAAACAAACACCTCACTGTAACACACATACACCTCACTGAAACAAACAAACAAACACCTTACTGTAACACAAACACCTCACTGTAACACACAAACACCTCACTGCAACAAACAAACACCTCACTGTAACACACAAACACCTCACTGTAACACACAAACACCTCACTGCAACAAACAAACACCTCACTGTAACACACAAACACCTCACTGTAACACACAAACACCTCACTGCAACAAACAACCACCTCACTGTAACACACATACACCTCACTGCAACAAACAAACACCTCACTGTAACACACAAACACCTCACTGCAACAAACAAACACCTCACTGTAACACACAAACACCTCACTGCAACAAACAAACACCTCACTGTAACACACAAACACCTCACTGTAACACACAAACACCTCACTGTAACACATAAACACCTCACTGCAACACACAAACACCTCACTGTAACACACATACACCTCACTGCAACAAACAAACACCTCACTGTAACACATAAACACCTCACTGTAACACACAAACACCTCACTGTAACACACAAACACCTCACTGCAACAAACAAACACCTCACTGTAACACACAAACACCTCACTGTAACACACAAACACCTCACTGTAACACACAAACACCTCACTGTAACACATAAACACCTCACTGCAACAAACAAACACCTCACTGTAACACACATACACCTCACTGCAACAAACAAACACCTCACTGTAACACATAAACACCTCACTGTAACACATAAACACCTCACTGTAACACACATACACCTCACTGCAACAAACAAACACCTCACTGTAACACATAAACACCTCACTGTAACACACAAACACCTCACTGTAACACACAAACACCTCACTGCAACAAACAAACACCTCACTGTAACACACAAACACCTCATTGTAACACACAAACACCTCACTGTAACACATAAACACCTCACTGCAACAAACAAACACCTCACTGTAACACATAAACACCTCACTGTAACACACAAACACCTTACTGAAACACACAAACACCTCACTGCAACAAACAAACACCTCACTGCAACAAACAAACACCTCACTGTAACACATAAACACCTCACTGTAACACATAAACACCTCACTGTAACACACATACACCTCACTGCAACAAACAAACACCTCACTGTAACACATAAACACCTCACTGTAACACACAAACACCTCACTGTAACACACAAACACCTCACTGCAACAAACAAACACCTCACTGTAACACACAAACACCTCACTGTAACACACAAACACCTCACTGTAACACACAAACACCTCACTGTAACACATAAACACCTCACTGCAACAAACAAACACCTCACTGTAACACATAAACACCTCACTGCAACAAACAAACACCTCATTGTAACACACAAACACCTTACTGAAACACACAAACACCTTACTGCAACACACAAACACCTCACTGTAACACAAGCACCTCACTTTAACACACAAACACCTCATAGTAACACACAAACACTTCACTGTAACACAAACACTTTACTGTAAGACATAAACTCCTCACTGTAACATACAAACACCTTACTGTAACATACAAACACCTTACTGCAACAAACAAACACATTACTGTAATGCACAAACCCCTTACTGAAACACACAAACACCTTACTGCAACATACAAACACTTCACTTGATCAGTGTAAGTGTAAGTCTCATGTCTCACCTGGTCGTTGGGAATGGAGTTTCCACCATCAATGAGGAATGTAAACTTGCCACCATTCTGCTTGGCATAAACAACTTTATGAGACCTGTCAACATAACGAATAATATTATTATGTTCTACAATACATCTGCAAACCTGTGAAACAGTAAAATATTCAAAATAAATAAATGATATATTTTCTTAATTAATAAAATTATGTACAGCTGTAGTATAGTCAACAGTTGAATATACAAACAGGAGATGGGTTGTGGAAACCACTAAACTAATAATTTCACAAGTACAGAATGGCTCTCTCCAACCATTAAACATAATCCAATGTTACATTTAAGGAGATTTTCAAAATGCAAAAAGCAATTGCCACATCTCTGAAGACACTATACTGTATTTGATTATAATTCAGGCAAGTAGCATTTTCGCGACAGTAGCATTTTTGTGATACATTAATAATAAACTTTATACACCATCAAATATGATGCTGATGTCCAATTTATTGGCTTCAATATAAAACACCTATACATAGATAAATAAATAACTGTAAACAGTTTAAAAAGCATTAATAGGGCAAATTCCTAGTTTATATCAACAAACTTATATATGGTAAAATAAATGCAAAATCAGGCCTGGTGGTTCATAAGAATGTGAATAAAACAGTGCCTGATCTGTCAGTGTCAATGTCATGTTCACTAACTGACCAGTATCTGT
Organism: Ridgeia piscesae; assembly: GCA_025642075.2. Taxonomy (NCBI): domain Eukaryota; kingdom Metazoa; phylum Annelida; class Polychaeta; order Sabellida; family Siboglinidae; genus Ridgeia; species Ridgeia piscesae. The sequence goes on from JAODUO010000335.1 coordinate 355,017, forward strand.
TGTGGGCCACCACTGGCAAGCGTGTCCGGTTGAAGATGTACCTGAAAGTGACCAACAGAAAAACAGTCAAACCAAGTTCCAAACAAACATAACTAGCTTCTTTCTAGCAAAACAACAACACAGATGTGAATTGGTGTCAAAGGAACACCGCCACATATCATATGTGTTCTTATCAGACTTGCGCACAACCATGTGTAGTGTATCAAGTTAGATGTTTAATGTACCAAGCACTGGTAAAGTTGACGGACTCTAGTGGGGCTGGTGTAAGTGGACACCACTACACTGCTGGTGTAAGTGGACACCACTACACTGCTGGTGTACGTGGACACTACTACACTGCTGGTGTAAGTGGACACCACTACACTGCTGGTGTATGTGGACACCACTATACTGCTGGTGTACGTGGACACTACTACACTGCTGGTGTAAGTGGACACCACTACACTGCTGGTGTAAGTGGACACCACTACACTGCTGGTGTAAGTGGACACCACTACACTGCTGGTGTAAGTGGACACCACTACACTGCTGGTGTAAGTGGACACCACTACACTGCTGGTGTAAGTGGACACCACTACACTGCTGGTGACAGCAGTGTAATATCTGAAAGGACCAGACTTTGAATGTTTTCACTGGTGTTTCTTTGTTGTTTGTTTTCTCTATAAATCTGATAGCTTTCACTGCACATGAAAGACAATCTCAGTTGACGAAGGTAATCAATGGACTACAAGAACACAGGACAAGGAGCAGGAGAAGGTCTACGTCTACATGCCATATACCCAGCCACAACCATATATACAGCAATAACCATATATACAGCCACAACCATATATACAGCAATAACCATATATACAGCCACAACCATATATACAGCAATAACCATATATACAGCCACAACCATATATACAGCAATAACCATATATACAGCCACAACCATATATACAGCAATAACCATATATACAGCCACAACCATATATACAGCAATAACCATATATACAGCCACAACCATATATACAGCAATAACCATATATACAGCAATAACCATATATACATCAACAACCTCATAAAGCCACAATCACATACACAGCAACAATCATATACAGCTCCCACAATATATACAGCAACAACCATATACATAGCAACAACCACATATACAACTACCATATACACAGCAACAACCATATACACAGCAACAACCACATATATAGCCACAACCATACATACAGCAACAACCATACATACAGCAACAACCACATATACAGCCACAACCATACACACAGCAACAACTACATGAAGCCACAACCATATATAATAAATATAATATATATATATATATATAACAACCATATATACAGCCACAACCATATAGACAGCCACAACCATACATAGAGCAACAACCACATAGAACCACAACCATATACACAACAACAACCACATAGGACCACAACCATATACACAACAACCACATACAGCCACAACAATATATACAGCTACATCCATACATACAGCAACAACTATATACACAGCAACAACCACATACAGCCACAACCACTTATAAACACAACCACAAACCAGTCACTTACAAGCACTTCCAACCACAACTACTATAGTCAGTACGATGTGCTCTGTGTTGTTCAGTCACAACAAAATGTAGTCGACATAACCACATGCAGCCACAACTTGCTGTAGCCACAACTACATGTAGCTATGTTGTATGATGCCTGTGTTGGGTGTTATTTGACAACTGACCTCGACACTGCCCTTACCTCAGTCCATGTGGGAAGACTGACGGCATTGGTTCCCAGGCAGTGGTAGCGCCGTAGCCAACACCATCCTCAAAGTACCACCAGTCGTCATACTGGAGATATCTACAAGAGCACCACCCCAGTAACACTGTAGTCAATGGACTCATGGAATAGTATAATTAGTTAAACCCAGAATTTATTAAAAATAGGGCTGCAAAGATGCAACTAATTACTGATCTCTGGGATGATTGAACTTTGCCAACTCAATACATGTTTGAATGATGCGGTTTCACATAATGCAGTAGGCAAACATTGACATTTTGTTTTTCTCCTACCACTTCAAGTGCCACCATGGAAATTAAATATTCATTGGAAATTCAATACAACTATTTTTTAGACCATTTTCCCCGTTTCCATGGAAATGCCCCAGCACAGTGTCATGTAATTACAGGTATAACTGCACCTACTTGTAGGGTATCCCAGACTCTTTGGCATACTTGTACACCCCAAGTAATGTCTCTTCATAGTTCATGCCAGGCTCCGTATGGTGATAATAGTAGCTACCTAGCAACAGTAAACAGTCCATAACATATGGTGATTATACTAAGTTACCCATCTACCCCAGGGCTTGAATTTCATCACATTATCTACTTGTCTAGTGGACAAGAAGCAAAAGTTCACATGTCCTTGCAACAATTTATTTATCACATGAACAAATAAATTTCAAAACCTAGTTCTCTGTAAGTAAATAAATTTCTGCCAATTTAAATAACTTTTGTAACACTAACACATGTAGCCCATATGCACTAGTATGTATGATAATGATCTAACATAATTATGTAGATGGAGATATGAAGATGGTATTGAGAACACAAATGAAGAACACATACTTGTGTTGAACTGTCAATATGATCTCTTTTGTTTAGTTTTGTGTTTGTTTACCGAGAGAAGTACATTTACTGAAGACATTTACTATAATTATGTGAAATGTTTTAGAGAACAGACAACGAACTAATCCTGTCTGCAAACAGCTAACTTGTCCCATGGAGTAGTAGCAATTTCATTTGTCCGGTGGCAAATCCAGTTGTCGTGGGCTGGCAGACAAGTGAAATTTGGAACCCTGTACCCCTTCATTAATCAGGTCAGATTATCCAATATCCTAGCAAATTATATGTTCCTCAGCTATATTCTCTTAGCTAGACATATCTGTCAACAGTAGTGTCACTGACATTGTCACAGTCCAATGTGTCAACAATAGTGTCACTGACATCGTTACAGTCCAGTGTGTCGACAATAGCATCACAAATCTGTTTGTCAATAATGTATTCTATTTGTCACTGATATTGTCATAGACATCTATGTGAACAAATATGTCACCAATGCTGTCAATGTTGTGTCACTGTCAATAGCCCTCACCGTGGTCCGTGTAGTACCCTATGTAGTTGACACTGAGGTCGTGGTCCCTGGCCGCAGTGTCACGTCTGTTCCACCTCCTCATTAGTTCACCCCATGCTGACATCGCCTGCAAGAATAACAGTGGTCATTACATTGAGTTCATCAGTTCACCCCATGCTGACATTGCCTGCAAGAACAACAGTGGTCATTACAGTGAGTTCATCAGTTCACCCCATGCTGACATCGCCTGCAAGAACAACAGTGGTCGTTACAGTGAGTTCATCAGTTCACCCCATGCTGACATCGCCTGCAAGAACAACAGTGGTCGTTACAGTGAGTTCATCAGTTCACCCCATGCTGACATCGCCTGCAAGAACAACAATGGTCGTTACAGTGAGTTCATCAGTTCACTCCATGCTGACATCACCTGCAAGAACAACAATGGTCGTTACAGTGAGTTCATCAGTTCACTCCATGCTGACATCACCTGCAAGAACAACAATGGTCATTACAGTGAGTTCATCAGTTCACCCCATGCTGACATCGCCTGCAAGAACAACAGTGGTCGTTACAGTGAGTTCATCAGTTCACTCCATGCTGACATCGCCTGCAAGAACAACAGTGGTCGTTACAGTGAGTTCATCAGTTCACCCCATGCTGACATCGCCTGCAAGAACAACAATGGTCGTTACAGTGAGTTCATTAGTTCACCCCATGCTGACATCGCCTGCAAGAACAACAATGGTCGTTACAGTGAGTTCATCAGTTCACTCCATGCTGACATCGCCTGCAAGAACAACAGTGGTCGTTACAGTGAGTTCATCAGTTCACCCCATGCTGACATCGCCTGCAAGAACAACAATGGTCGTTACAGTGAGTTCATTAGTTCACCCCATGCTGACATCGCCTGCAAGAACAACAATGGTCGTTACAGTGAGTTCATCAGTTCACTCCATGCTGACATCGCCTGCAAGAACAACAATGGTCGTTACAGTGAGTTCATCAGTTCACTCCATGCTGACATCACCTGCAAGAACAACAGTGGTCGTTACAGTGAGTTCATCAGTTCACTCCATGCTGACATCACCTGCACGGACCACAATGACTGTTTCAATGAGTTAATCAGGTTGACCTCATGCTTACGGCACATGCAAAAATCAAGGTGGTTGAGTGAGTTAATTAGTTGACCTCATGCTGACATTGCCTACAAGACCTAATTAAGGTGGTCATTATAGTGAGGTCATTAATTGACCCAAGACTCTGACATCGCCTGCAAAGATAACCACAGTGTTTTTTACAATGAGCTTAACATCAAGACACTTCACAGGTGAAATAGTTCAATTGCAATGATATGATTAATACAATACACAAACATTGGTGTACCAAGACAGACAGGATCACATGCAGTAAAATAACTATATTTACATCTTTAAAGCATCCGAAGGTCTAAGGATGTGAAAGAACACTGAATGAGACGAGTCAACTTGAGCATGTGAGGGCGTGTCAGACCCTCCCCAAAGTTAGCATGGTATTATACAAATGCAAACTAAAACGACAGACACTGCCTCACCTGATTGATGCCCTGGTCACTGTACATTAGTATTGTGTCATACTGGAAGCCCGCTGGGATCTCATTGACATCTCCCATGATGCCCCAGGAGATTGCCTTGTCCTTCTTGTTCACCCACAGAGATGCCGCCATGAACCGACTGAAGGCTGATATGATGATCACATGGCCAGTTTTGTCAAAGAGCAGCAGTGGTCCCGACTCCATGCCATCAGCCAGCACCATGTCCGGGCTCCACCTGCAGTACAGGAACTGTCTCACTAAGGTAACAAGTCTATGAGGGATATCCATCCATAACCATGGCCACTGCTTTACCAATTTCCGAAAACCAACTGTTGAGAGGTATCACCAAAACACTATTTGTGACAGATCAACGAAACTGACCCAGTCTGTTGCACATGCTGGTTTGGGCGATTTTCAGTATACATGATCACTATTAAGGTTTGAAATCATTTTAGTAGATGTGCTGAATCTGTCTTCGCCCTATGTTGTCTATCTTAGATGACCATGTGACTGTGACGTGTACTTTTATGTAATTTGTACGTTCATCTACCATTGACAACTTGTGTTACTTACGCCTTCTATCAAAAATTCTATGAAATTAGTAGAGTAAAGTAAACACACGTCCAAGCCATTGCACCTGCACATTACATGTCTATTGTGAATAATATAGTAATCCTAAAGACTACATAAAACTGCTAATTTTAAAGCAGTCTATTTATCAATAATGAGACATTAAAAAGTATTGAAACAGTTGCAGGTGTCAACAGTTAAACAGAATGTACAATCTCGGTTCTGATCCTTCACAAGAAATACATACTCTTGAAAGATTCAAATATCCATAAGCACAGACAGAGTTATCCAAGTGTCCAGTATGAAGTCCTTAGCATTCAAGCTGTCATCAGACAGGGCATGTGTTTGTGCCACTGCCAAAATGTTAAAGGTAAGTCTCATATAGCACAGTATCCAATCCTCAGGATTGCTCAAAGCACTTTACACTTTACTACCCCGGCAGACCTGTTCACTCAGACACCATCTCAACTTCTCTGGGAAGCATCCAGCCATACGCTGCAATTAATGCGTGACGACAGCTCGTCCACCACTGTCTAAAGCAATGTACTCATTTATACAACTGAGTGAACTGGAGCAATGTATAGTGATAAAACTTGCCCAAGGTTTCAACACCGCAGCACAGGATTCGAACCCGGGTCCTCGTAGTCGAGAGTCCGAAGCTCTAACCCGGAGCCACTGCGCTCTACAAAATGTTGACATACCTGCCAGCTTGAAGTCCTTCCCAGCCTGAGAACACATTACCAAAGGACAGGTATCCTAGGTCAACACTGCCATTCTGTGTTTGCAAGGTTGGGAAGGCAGAGACAATGCCACCCTTCGAGCCGACAGATGTCCCGAACAAACCTTCTTTAAAATACTGAAAATATAAAACAAAAGTAATCAATAGTATAATTATGTGGTAATCAATTATAATAACAGTACCTAGTGTAAATTTAGTATTATAATTTTGACAATTGTTCAATCTTGTTCAAAGACTAAATGAATTAAAAAGTAATGCTAGTTGTAAATTCTTTTAGCAGTAATACATCAACAATTTATGAGTTCATTTAATTCATACTCTCAAAGCTGTTTGTTATTAAATGTAATATATGTAATGACAAATTTAATTTTTACAGTTAGTCTTTATTTTAATAATTACAATCTCCACTAAGCACAGCCAAGTCCTTAATTTACTATATATGCTCACTTGGAGACAATTTAAGTGCATCTTCTCCTTACTGGCAAGATTCACTCGTCTATTTCTGTGTTCATGCCTTGTGCTCTAAGCTACCAACCAGTGATGTAACTCAACAACTTTTTTGGACAAACGTAATTACCCCGGGTAATTTGATGGTGTATGACATGCTTTTTTCCCAAATGCAGAAACGTAGGAACAGTGTGTGGTTAGGATAGCAACTACCCACAGAAGTCACCCCTGTAACCCTGTTGTGGACTTTCACTTAACAGGCATTGTGACAGCAGAAATTATTTAAGGTTTCTTTTGTTGACATACTAACTTCATCTCTAATTTAAAAGTCAAATATCAAACAAACACAATATAGCATCAAACACACAAAAATAAATAGCTATATTGAGTTGATACAATGCTGTCTTGTTCACTGCTACACATGCTGAGAAGTGACATTGTGTGTTACCTGAGAGAAGATTGCCACAGGTAGGTGAGTGTATGTCTTCACACACATGTCAACATGACTCTCTGTCACGGAGTAGGAGTAATTGAGCAGGCTCCATGACCCCAGCAGGTCAGATCCCTTGCTACTGATTGGCTTCCCAGTCAGTCGCAGTGTGTCATCACCAGTTGAATGATGTCTGCCCCTGGCCTGCACAGTGGTGGCGCCACTGTGCAACCACACTTTGCCACCAATCACAACTTTGTACGATCCGTCTACAGCAGTCTTCACAAAAAAACCCACTGTCTGACTTTATCTCGGTAACTGAAAACGAAAGGAATGCATATGAATAAGATTAGACAAGTAAGATATAGTTAGAAATAATGTTATTCATTCCAACAGCAAACACATAAAGCTACATAAAATACCATTAAAATAAATAATATAACAAATAAACGTGTACATATATTATACATTGTTATATATAACAAATAAACAAGGCAACAACACTTTGAGCATTGTAACATGGGATTTTCAATAAACTAGTTGCCACCAGAAGTGCACTAGTTTGGCATTTGGCTTAGCCTTAGGCCTAAAGGTTAAGTTAGTTGGGCCTAACATTAGGCTTAGCCTAGCCCTTGGCTAGGCATAGGGCTAGGCCCTAGCCCTATGCCTACCCTAGCCTAGGGTAGCCTTAGCCCGAGTTAACTTGCCTGCTTCTTTATTTTGCAGTTTGCACTGCGTTGTATCACATAGAGATATATGTCCATACGCACCATTATCAATAGTTAACAGCGTTATATCGCATAAATACTAACCTCCAAAAATGATAACGGCATATAGCCAAATTAACGGCATTATAAAACTCTTGTTCGTCGCTCTCAGATTAGCCTACAGATACGCAATTATTCAGTCTCCGTGATGTGGCGCCACTATTTGTGAGACAAGTGGCTCCCCTTGTAGACAACATCGACGACGATTTATTTTTGGCGTTATCGAAAGACAACGTACACGCGCACGCGCACGCGCTCACACGAAAGGCAAACCCCCCGAAGGCAGGCAGCGAGAGGAGGAGGGCTCGGTGAAAACTTCACCAACATTCGCCAACATGGATTCACTAACCTTTATCGAATTCGCTAAGACCCTCACACGGTTAAAGATGTATCCATATTTCGACGTGGCAAACTACATTCTCATGTGCTGGACCGTTCGGGAAGACAACCATCCTCAAGCGACAGGTAAGGGGAGGAATGCGGGATATACCGTTACCGTATGCAGCTCGCGTCTATTTATTCCTAGAAGTTGCGTGACCCTCCAGTTCACTGTACTGCCTGGCATCGGCGCAATCCGATCTGCTGTAAATGGAGCCGCTAATCGGGTTTGGGCAAAGAAAGGTCAAACCCTAATCTTCGCTGGGCATTTGGTGCCTTTCGCTTTGAACTGTTTACTAGTGCTGAACCTGAATACAATATCATTATCAATATCATTTATCTATTTGCCTTTTAAACTGGTCTGACTTTATGATTACAATCGTAATTGTATATTAAACCCCGACCTGAACATTGGCATTGCATATTATATACAAAGGCCTATTATACTGTAAGTTAGGACTTCACTGTCTTATTATTTTAAGTTAAGGGCAAAAAAGGCAATGGTTTGGACTTTGGTGTTATGCACCTAAAAGAGTTTACACAAGCTAACCATTTGCATCTACATTCAAATTTTTTGCATTACCCCGGTAGTAGTTTCCTCAGAAAGTGGTGTTAAAGTGGGTAAATCTAGCTAAATCACCGACATCATGAACGGGCCCGGCCCATCTTGGTCCATGCAACCAATCAAAACCCAGCTTCTATCTGCACTTTGGAAAAGTATTACGTCATATTAAAGTCGTCAGCTGGTTCAGCAAAGCGGTTCGTTAAAAAGTGCCTTACGTCGGTTTACAACGAAATCGCGACAGCAATATGCCACACTGTTCTTCATACGCTTGTAGCAACAGTTCAGTGAAAGACAGTATCAGTAAGCTGTCTTTTTGTTACCCTTTGAATCGACCAGAACTGAAACAGTAGTCCAGTTTATTCATTGCGACAGTCACAGACACAGTGCTGATGCCAGACGACCGGGTTGGATTGACCCCCCAACCACGAAAACGACCTCCACCACCCGCCAAACTTCTCCTCACCTATCTTACATACATATATATATACACTACGTTATAAAATAAAATCACTTGCATTCCTCTAATGAAGAAAATTCACAAAACAAATGCCAAATGCACAGATCTCGACAGCAACTTCTCCGGCCGCTCAGCGGTACCGTAAAATCGTTATATAAGTTAGCTTTACACAAAATGCTGTCAGACGGCACGTTTGTGCACACGAATATTTATAAACTTTACTTACTGCATTCGCACACGCGAAATAGTTTAATTACTTATAAATAATATAATAATAATTAATTATTACCATCACTATGATCTGCAGGAAATAATAAGTTTTATTATAATATAATAATATTTTATTTATATAGTGCCACATCCACAATTGGTTGTGACGCTTCACAATATGCTACTATTAAAAATACAATAAGAAGAAAACTACCCACAGATAATATTTAAAAATAAATAATGAAAATACATGTGTCTATATAATTAACTAAAGTGACCTATCAGTATTAAAAAGAACCCATACAAATTCCATAACAACAATAGTGATACATTAATGTAATGGTAATATATAATTAAAATGGTAAAATAATTACGACGTAACAATATTTTTTTTTTCTACTTATGAATGATATTTCCACCACATAATAATAATAATTATAATTTTTGCACAAGACACTTTATTAATTATTGGGACAATAAATCACTGAAATTTTAACAAAATATGAATATATGGGGAAAATATGGTGGTAGAAAAAGAAGGTTTTGGTGCATTTAAAAATAATAATATTAATATATTATTGTTTTAGTTATTATTGCTTGCTTATGTAATATAAGCTTGCATGCTCGCATGCAGGATGTTTATAGAAATATTGATAAAATAAACAATGTGACACGGTCGGGCATGGCTTGGGGTTACGATGATGATCATTTTACAATTTTGTGGAGTGACCTTATGTATTTTTATTAGAACTATGAAATATTAAGTTAACCGCTATCTCGCTAACACCAATGTACACCTAATAACAGTGATGCTACTTGGACAGAGCTTGAATTCCAGGTGATTGAGGCAGCAAAGTAATATATGTCACCCTTCCACAGTTCACCTCAATTGCTATATTCCATCTTCTAGACTCCTACACACCAAACTAACATTATGAAAGAAGTTGCAGGTGGAACATAAGGCTCTTGCTGTACACAAATCCAGCATAAACACTAAAAGAGCCTTGCCAATATACATCCATCTCACTGAAGCAGTTACAAAATGTTGTGTGCAGCTAACTAACTGCCACAAAAATATACTGCACCTGTATGTACAAAATGTACTCTCCAATCACCACATTTTAAGTCCCTGTTCTTTGAAGTCATGGTTGCATTTGAGGTGCCAAGGGGGTGGTTATAGGGGTATAGGATAGTTGCCCAAATGGACACATTTCCAAATGGTCAAATGAAAAAGTGGACACTTGCTTATTGACAAAAAACAGATGTAATAACTGTTTTTATAATGGTTATAATAATAATTCAACCACACAATCTATTATCAGTATCTTTTCAATTACCTGGAGGTACCGTGTAATGTAATTACACAATTTACATGTATTGTGAGGGCAAATCAGCCACTTGTTTTTTGCACCTTCATTATAGAAATATGAACAATAACATTAACAATCTTTATAATGTGTACCTCTGAGTGTAGGTGTCAAGTTTTTTGTAATAAAACCATGATCATCTTATCATATAAACAATTTTTTGGCCACTGACCAACTATCCCTGTTTTCATTTGACCACTGGGGTCATCTGTCCACTCACTCCACTAGACAAGTTACAACTGTCCATATCCTGTCACTGGCTACAATGTATAGAGATGCAGTCTGAGACAAACAGTGATAAGAGACAGGGGCATAACTTTATGTACAGACCCGTCCACCCGTCATTTGGACGGGTAGAAAACTAGAAATATGGGTGGACGGGTAAAAAAATGAAGGAGCCAAAAATGTCTTCCGAAACCATAGATATTGTCAGTTATGCCTAAGAAGTGAGTGTAAATTGTGTCATGTGTTTGTTTGTAGACGATTTCAGGTCATCAGACACATTTTAAAGTTTTAACAGTTAACATCCATGTGTCCAGTGCTGACCACCAAAACATGTGTGACTGGCAATACTTTGGTCCTGCATAAAGAACTGGACAGAGCTGACTGACCCTACTGTTGTACAGGTCACTACAGTGAGACACAGGGCTTTATGCAGGATAAAAAAATTGCCAGTCACATTTTTATGGTGGACACTTGCATGTTAACTCAGCCAGTTGAGATGTGTTTTATGACCTAAGATAAACTGCAAACACGAGGCGTAACTGACAATGATTTTTAAAAGACTTTGTTCCTTCATTTTTGAACCTGTCCAGTGATATGTCTAACCCATCTACAACATATTTTACCCATCTAAATGACAGGTGGGGACAGGTTTGTTCGTAAACCTATGGTGAGACCTCTAGTCAGCCTCCTAGTAATTTCTAGTATCCACATGAGACACATCATAATTGTATACAACATGTAAAATACATTACTTTACAGTTTATATGAATGTAACTGCATGCAAACCTTATTGTTGAACATACAAAAAACTTTTTTAACATAGCATAGCCAAAATGTAATTATTTGTAATAAATTAGATATGACCACTTAGTGTTATTACCCAGGTGGTAAGTTGTTATCCTGACTGTGATCCATATGCATGGCAAACACCTTTAGAAGTAAAGTCGCCTGCAAAGTGTTTTTTGACCATTGTCATTGTCATTGCAGAGGGGTAAAATGGCTTGAAAAGTTTGTGGTGTTAGCTGTGTGGTATTATAACATTCCATGGACTTGCTGCATCTCACTTGCTGCATCTAAACTCCTTAAATTCTGTTCATCCTGTCATGTTGCCTGGAGGTCTTGAAGGTACATTAAAACACCATATGTTACTACCTGTGGACGCAGAACATCCGATGAAAATGTAAACAAGATGGTTGCAGGCATGCCGAACCAAAGGTCTTGATCTTTAATAAGAAACAGATATTACGTTATAAACACTGTATTAGTTGTACACTATGGAACACTTACTGTGACACTGGTGGGACTGCCAGGACAGCAAATGAGCATGAGAGTGATTTATATGGATATAGATGGATACTAGCACTATGTGGACCACACATTATTACATGTAGTAAGGCCCCTGTGGATGCACTCTGGTGTAGCCAGGCCTCAGCTACTGTCTGCCAGCACATGACTAAGGAGAGAGAAACAGCTGAATGAGATCTCAGTAGTTGGAATACATCATGTGAACTCAGATACACATGCTACTCAGCTTGCTCAAGTGAAACAACTTTGCCCTAATTCCCCTTGCAGGAGCACAGGTCCACATATCACTCAGTGACCAGTCCAGAGCCTTACACTGATGAATGCACTAGTTGGTGCCTTTACCAGCCACCGAATCCCACAAGAGGGGCATCAGTACTTCAGTTAACAGTGCACACTGTGTGCCATTTGAGAAGGATATTAATTACCATTAGTTAAATGCTGTTGTAATGATAATAACGTTTTTACTTCAGACACCATCCATTGGTACACACAAGTAAAATATATAGTAACAAAATAAACAAAAAGTCAAACATACACAAGATTATAGACACACATGACATAAATAAAATAAAGATAGTTAAGCAAATATATCATATCAAAATATAATATGGTATATAAAAACTGTACAATATGCATTCAGCCTTAGGTAGAGATTTGTGTAGTCCAATATGTATGTACAGTGTATTGGACTTCTAAAATGTACATAAGTACAAAAATAAATGACAAAAAATGGATTGTCAGGCTTTTCACGATACTTTTTGTAGCATATAGTATGTGTTTGCATGTGTTCTAGCCATTATCCAATATATAGAATTAATAGATAATGACTTAGCATTAACAGCCAGGGGACTGCTGACAGCATACAGACAGTTGTTGGCTTTTGTTGCACGAATCACAAATACCATGAATGCAATGCAGGTGTGGCCTGCCAAGTACTAACTGTGTTTGACTGGATGACTTGGCCTCAACACAAAGAGTCTGATTACAGATCTCCAAAGGCAGTTCTAAGAATTACATGTTTGTTTAGAGTAGGAGCCTACAACATGTTTTGATGTCATTCAGTAAGCCAATTACACCACTTCTGATGACCAAGGCCAATGAAGCAATTGAGGCCAAATATGTGCTACCCCAACAAATCTTCAAATGCATTTTCTCATTTACCCGGGTACTTACGCTTATTGGACAATCTCTCTGTAGAACTTTAGCAAAGAAATAAAACGTCTACTGTTCACTAGATGATATGCTAGTTCGTTTGGGCATGTTTAATTTTTATGAAATTATCAGACAAACTAAGATGATTTCACACACCTATCATTTTGTATTATAGTGTATTTGAACTTGAAGATAATTAATTATAGGACTTGAATAAGGGAATAAAAATTTAGCCAAACACTAGACAACTAATTTTGTTAAATTCCAAATGTGTTAATGTTGGCCTTTTTTGCAGCATGGTGTAGGTGGCAGTACCAGTATAGTAATTATAAATTATAGTAATTGCCAAAAGTGAGTTAACATTGTGTACTATTGTTTTAGGGTCACAAATGTTCTCAAGGAAGCACCCACTTTCGTGCTGGGTCGCAAGTATGTTGATGTGCTTCGCAGGTGGCATCATAGGCAACCTGCTTGTTGGAGAGCCAGTCTTGGGTCCTTTCAAGGACCACCAAGCAGTCATCACAGCCACAGTTGTCTGGTAATATTAGGTTATTGATACTTTCAATGACCGCCAAAACACTTTCAGTTGGTATAACCTCAGTTGCTTCGTATCATAGCCTCAGTTGCCTGACCAATAGGATTGCGTCCTTGTATTTTGATCTTTTCAAAGACCACCAAGTATTGCAAGTAGTCACCACAATGATAGTTGTCTACAAAGGTCAGTCGCTGCCTCTCACTGGTCAATTTGCAGACTTCTGTCAGATAGTGGTCTGCCATGTGGGGATTCTCTATATGTCATCATTGTTGACAGAAACAAACATTGATTTATTTTAATCAAATTGTCACACCTTTCAACTGTTGTTATTAAAGCAATTTCATATGCTATCCAATCTCAGAATTACAATAAATGTTTAGTTGTAACTTACTCTAGTCACATATATTCTGTCCTATCTGAATCTATGTTATTATATGACTCACTTGTATGTCTCTTGTCCTCTCTGACATTCATACATTTTGTCACATGTCTCTCTTCTTATCTCTCTTCAGGCTGTCATCAACGTTATAATGTCTGCCTTGTCTTCTATCATATGACACACTTTTCTGGCTATCATCAGTTTTTCAACACTTGTCATCTCTCACTTTTCGCAGTCTCTCTTGTCTGTCATCAACCTTGTCATATGACTCTTGTCATCTCTCTACTGGCTCTCATCAACTAGCTGAAACCTGTCTCTGTTGTTGTCTTAGGTACCTCATCAACTTTGCACCATTTGATGTCGTCTATAAATTTACGAAATTGCTTCCTGTCCGACTGATGATTTTCTGCATGAAAGAAATACAGAGGACAAACAAAATTCACCACGCCATTCTCTACGGCCTGAAACACCTGGCTGGAGCCTATGTACAGATCATCATTTACGCCATTGCCAAAGGTTTGTCATTGCTAACTCAAATAACTCTGTAGAAATGGTTTTTGTTCTTAATTGAAGAACAATTTGTCAACTACATGATAACTTTCACACAGCACTGATGATTAAGCATACAGTATACAGTGTATAGTGAACACTGTACAGTGTACAGTGTACAATGTACAGTGTACAGTGTACAGTGTACAGTGTACAGTGTACAGTGTACAGTGTACAGTGTACAGTGTACAGTGTAAATGCAACAACTGTCCTGGATAATTCCCAACTGATGTGACCCTTTGGGTATCATTTCAGCAAGTGAATTAGTTTGGTCAGTTAGCAGGAAGACATTTACACATGTGACCAATGCCTGTGGGTATAACTATAGGGATGCCTGGGTGTCTACATAGTGTAATGTTAACTATCTTACCACTGCTTCTTGCAGAACTCCGCAGTGTCACAAATTTGCATACAAGTTAATTGTATAACTTCACGTTTTCAGAGCTGTCTTTGGACGTGAATTTAAAACATGATGTTCCATTTATGAAAACACCAACAGCATTCAAGATGTAGAATTTTTATAATATGCTTGAAAATTGATGCAGCCATTGTGACAGAAACAGTGGTGTTATATCTCTAGTAACAGCAGGTAGTCATTCAGAAGCCCAGACATTCCAGGTGATTGATTGACTAGCCTACTTTGTGGCTGTTCTGGTCATATCAGGTTAGTTCCATCTGTAATGTTTGGGAATAATTTAATAAAGTAATGCACTAGGTTTCCTACGTATCATGAAGTAAGGGGGGGTCACTCAACAGGGGCTCAACATGCCTCAAATGCAGCAACTGTAGTTTATCCATCCTCACAGATGTCACTAAAATTGTGATAATTCTGCCTGAGCCAAGCCATCTTTGTGTGTAGGAACAGCTGTGATATGATTAGATAGACGTCCCTGTGGGCAGGCAGCCAGCTCTGGGACTATGCTCACCTTGCAGCTCCACCAGCAGCATCCCACAGCCAAATACCACTCTGGCTCAGGCTATTTACACCACTCCACACTCAGTTACCATGACAACACAGAAACTCTGGATGCTGCCTGTCGGCTTCACCGGTCTGTGCGCAATAATAGAATGTTGTATAAATATAGGTCTACTACAGATGTAATTTCAGTTAAGTGTCTCAGAGTGGTTACAGTACTTTCAAAAATATTGACGATGCGCAATGTTGTAGGTTAGTGAAGTCTTCCTAGTCATAATTGTAGTCATAAGTAATTTGGGTAACAATTACTAAAACATCACTATGTTTGAGAAGGCAGTGTCATAGGCAGGAACAGTTGGAACTAATTATTGCTACTCAAGTAATTAACATTTATAACATGATAACTAATTTTTATTAATGAGTAATTATGACTGTTTGTTAACCAAATATATATATAGTACTGTTAAAGAAACAGTTCTAAGCTATTAAAATTAATGTCCTGTTTGGTCCTCTAGCCTCGATCTAGTAATTCAATCAGTTAATGTTACACATAATTATCTTCAGAATGTCAATATTACTCATTAATGATAACCCATCTAGTAAACAATACACAAATGAGTAATGTGAAAGCCAAATGACACACATGCCACTTTTCACAGACACTACAGAAGCCAGACATTACAACACAGGTGACCTCTGGTGGATAAGTTGGCATAATTCAAACTCCCCCTAGTGATTAGTAGCAATGTATTTGTAGTGAGTCCCACCCAGTGCAGCTAAACCCATTGTTTCTAGGTTCGGGCAGCAAACACATGCTGCACTTGCAGCACGTGTTTAGTGGTAGGAAAAGTCTTGGCAGTACAGAGTTCATGTGCCCCTCACTGTGAGTATCAACAGAAGTCTACCCGAGGCTATGGGACTACTCTATCTGTCTGTCTGTCTGTCTGTCTGCTTCATGTTTGTGGAGTGTCCTCAGCTTGGGAAACTATATCCTTTACATTATTATAAGCTGTTACATGATATCAAATCTATGCTTTTAAACCGTCAATGGATGGTTCAATTTTGTGTGACTTTTGAAAGACTAATGTTGACAGGACAGGTGTCTCAAACAGAGGACAGCTCCAAGACTTCACTGGAGACCATCGTAGCTGCACCACACATGTTATACATAAACATTAAGACTGTCCCAGGAAGTTATATACAATGGTAAATTAATGGATGTCATTGTTTTGTCAGACTGAGAATAATTATACAATGTGAAGAATATTATCACTTGATAACTCCACATCATCTGAAAGAATTCTTACAAAAAGATAACAATAATCTCCGATGCTTAGACAGTGGTTTAATGGGTGCTGTTTGTGTTCAATTTGATTAAAACTTCAAGTAAAACTTTTCAATTAAAACAGCTAAATACCAGCGTTATTAGCATAAGTCACTTTTGGTATGTTCCATACTTCTAAAACATACTTTATTCACTACATGGAGAAAACACTACACTACACTGTGACTACAGTCACTACCTAATGGTTTGTTTCTCTTATTGGAACACACCTTTTTGCTAGATGATAATGGAAAAGTAGTTGTCCCTTTTCTCAATAGTTCCAAAGTGGCTGCGCTGGTCTTGCTGAGGTTTGGTGTGAACATTTGTCTGAGTTGGATGTTCTTTTGTGTGAAGTGTTTGGTTCAGTTGTATAAGGTGATTGGTTCAGTTGTGTAAGGTGATTGGTTCAGTTGTGTAAGGTGATTGGTTCACTTGTATGTGGTGATTGGTTCACTCTTGTAGGTGCTGGTTATACTTATATGAGGGTCTTTGAGCGCCAGGTGCGAGGGGTGTGGATCCCCGCTACCAATGAGTTCTTGCAGCCGGGCTTGTAAGTGGAGCCATCCGTCTGCTCGGTATCTTCTTGGTTTGCCCTGTATTGTGTCTAGGGTGTGATCCATATCTTCCCATCTCCTTTGTGGGTGACCCTTTGTCCTTGTTAAGTGTTTAGCATGCATTTTGTTCTGTAAACATAGAATCAACACTAAAACAAACAGTTCAAAATACACTTCCCTTTTTTACACGTTAAAGAAGTGTTTAGTTTCTTCAGAGACGTGTGACAGTAAGACTGGGGGCTGTCTGACTTTGTTGCTACTTTAGTCTGTAGGCATGTTCTATTTGACTAATTCATATCTTGAGAGTGTTGCCATCATTGTGACCCAGTTTCGACAGAGTGAAGTCGTACATTAACAACACTGGTATAACAGCAGTAACTTGTGACAACATTCTGCCTACTTTAATGTAAATAATATGATCTTTATTGCTAGAAATGTTAGGTGTTTTAGGTCATATTGGGGTAAGTGACTTTTACCACCCTGGTGTAAATATCGGTAGATTCTTGTTTTGTTGCACTCTTTACTCTGTCATTATGACAAGTTTCTGTGGAGATATTCAGTGCACAGTATCCTGTGATTTCCCACTGGAATATGTGTCACTCAATGGGCCTTGTCTTACATTCACATGTAACATTTCACACATCTCACTAGTGATCAGTAATCCACTTAGCACAGTGAAAGTTTTAAAATTATTTCCAGCTGACAGAACCGAGATGAGCCAATTTTGAGTCAGACCGGCAACTTTACAAAATTGAATGTCCACCAGATCACTGCCTATTCTATTCATGTTTTGGAGTTCAGACATTTCTGGTCCCTCAATTTTCAGTCAGATTGACAACTGTTAACAAATAAATGGACGACTAACTTTTCAGTGTTGGTTTTATATATATATATATATATATATATATATATATATATATATATATATATATATATATATATAATAGGCTGTTTGCTGCAGGTCTCACATCTTCAGTGCAGGCATGTTGCTGAGGGCCACCTGAATCCTCTGTAACAGTCTCACCGTCTGTCCTGACACAAAAACCAGATATACTAACAGTGTAGACTGTAGAGTGATTGGTCTAATCAGAAGTTGTTGTGCACTGCTAGAGGTGATGATATTGTCTCACATTTGCTCAGACAAATTAACCTGATCATTTGTTGCTACACCGATACAGGCTGTGTAAGCACTTTCTCTGTCTCCCTCTCAGCTAGGTCCTATCTACAGTGCATGTAATTTTCCCTGTGGTTCAAGTGTTATCAGGTAGATGGCAGTACAATCACCTACTTACAGCTCCCCTGGTGAGTCAGTTGGACTTAATATTATTTCCTTATTTATTGCCTGGCACCTGCTGGTCAAGTACTGGACCTTGGCATGTTCTGGCTATTTGATTAGATGTATCACTAGCAGCAGTTGACTGACTGTCGTGTACTGTTTTACACTACCTTTGTTGTTAGAGGGTGTTTTGTGTGCCTGTCAAGTTTGTGTGTGCATATTAATGGCATGTTTTTGAATGGATGTTACTAACTTACTAACGCTGTTGTCACTTTCTAAACATGCAATTAACAAATTAATTGTTTGTTACATTGTTATCTGATGTTCTTTACATGTAACATTTTATATGTATTTCTTCATGTGTAACATATATTTTGTAAGAATTGCTGCAGGATAAAGGTAATGCTAAGATTATTGATTATGAAGTAAGTAACAAAATGCTTATTTCTCAATTTTGACATTTCCATTCAGATAATAAAATGTGTTTAATATATTCACAGCCTTCTTCAGTATTTAATATTTTTATGGCATCACTTTGTGTGCACCATGCACTGTGTGACATTAGCTCTTAGAAACCATTTAAGGTCTGTTTTATTCCTGGTACTATGCAGAAAGGTAAATTTAACTGAAATGTAAGTAATATATTAGTAATATTCATGTTGTTTCATTGACAGTGTCACCAAGGGCAGTCTGGCAGCCAGTGTCATCTTCTTGCTGTCCTACAACGGTGTCATCACTACGCCCTTTCCCATCGTCTACTTCTGCATCGCTGTCTTCTTCATCTACTTCCGCCTCATGTCCGCCATCCTCGGTATACACGACCCCTTCTTGCCGTTTGAGAACCTCTTCTGTTCCATCTTCATGGGGGGTATGTTTGACGCCCTCAAGAAGGCGGTGTCTCGTGAGAAGCCAACGGAGGATGGGGTGAATAGCAACGGAATCAAGAATAGGGAAGAGAAGAAGAACGACTGATGGTAAGAGCAGGCCAGTGGACGAGTGCAGTGAAGGCAAACAGCTCATCACTGTAGCGTGGTCAAGTCAATGAGAGGAAGGTGGTGTGGTCAGCAGCTCAGCACGGTCATTTGTTTGATGTGTCCAACAATTGACTGTTCTACTTGAGCAACCCTACAGGACGTGTGATAACAGTGACACTAAGTCGCTGGTCCTCCCAACACTGCCACACTGGGTCTTAAGATTGCTGGTCCTGTACGTACTGCCAGGGTTGAGTTAAGATTGCTGGTCCTGTAAACACTGCCAGGGTTGTCTTAAGATTGCTGGTCGTGTAAACACTGCCAGGGTTGTGTCTTAAGATTGCTGGTCCTGTAAACACTGGCGGGGTTGTGTCTTAAGATTACTGGTCCTGTAAGCACTGACAAGATTGTATCTTAATATTACAGGATGTAACTTAAGATTACTGGTCCTGTAAGCACTGACAGGGTTGTGTCTTAAAATGTCTGGTTCTGTAAGCATTGTCAAGGGTGTGTCTTAAGATGTATGGTCCTGAAAGCACTGCATCTTAAGCTGGTTGGTTCTGTGAGACCTTGTTAAGGCACTTCTCTAGCGTGTTTAAGGACACTGCCCAGAGGTCACTGCCAGGGTGTGTAAACTATCTGCCAAGTCTTAAGAGACAACTTGACTATACTTTCTTAGCTAGAAAATGTTGAATGTGATTGCCAGAGCTAGAGTGAATGGTCAGTAGATTGGCTGACCACTTCCACTGACTGGTTGCTTGACATCCATGCAGTGTTCTGGCCAAGTTTGTGTCATGACTCATGAGTGAGACATGTCCAACCAGAGAGCAGATGAGTGGTCCACTCACTGCCCTAAACCTGCATCAGTGGTCTACTCACTGCCCTAAACCTACATCAGTGGTCCATTCACTGCCCTAAACCTACATCAGTGGTCCATTCACTGCCCTAAACCTGCATCAGTGGTCCACTCACTGCCCTAAACCTGCATCAGTGGTCCATTCACTGCCCTAAACCTGCATCAGTGGTCCACTCACTGCCCTAAACCTGCATCAGTGGTCCACTCACTGCCCTAAACCTGCATCAGTGGTCCACTCACTGCCCTAAACCTGCATCAGTGGTCCACTCACTGCCCTAAACCTGCATCAGTGGTCCACTCACTGCCCTAATCCTGCATCAGTGGTCCTTTCACTGCCCTAAGCCTGCATCAGTGGTCCACCGACTTCTCAACATCACCTAGGTCAGTGGTTCACCACTGCCCAGAACTTCAAAATCAGTGGTCGACCCAACACACCTCTCAAATCTGTGGTTCACCTACTTTTAAATGAGAGGTTCACCTACCTCCTAAATTAGAGGTCCACCCTGTATTTGAATTAAAGGTCCACCTGTCACTTCAGCCACCATTACCCTGATGTATAACTGACCAAAAAATAAAAAAACTTTGTCCAGAATATTTGGCGAACTAGACTACATCCAGCCGACCAACTGGGGCAGTGGGTGCTGTACTTGTGTGTCGCTGTCTTCTCAAAGTAATATAAACGTGTATTTTTAGGCATTGTTAAAAAATTATTTGTTAATGAATATGAAAAAAATCATGTGTTGTGATTGTGATATGCTGTTTGAAATGGATGCAATGTTCCGCTAAAATAGTAATTACTGAAACTGCTATGTGGAAATTAACAATTGTGAAGTACAATTATAAATGACAGTCAAGAATAGGATACATGCATTGTTGTAGCCAGGTAATGAATCATCACATTGTACATTTCTTTTGACGTATAGTGATGTTGGTCTTGTGTCCACTATTTATGTAGAGTTCTTTATCCCCCCAAGTGGGTGTTACTAGTGAACTTGGTTGTTTGTGTGGTTAGTTTTGTTTATACAACTAATGTATCAGAATCTCTCATTGTTTAACATATCTCAGTCAAGTCTTTTTAATCTAGTTTACATGTAAACTGCACAAGGCTTATGTGAGATTTTAAGACATGTGAATAGGTGTGTATTCCAGCTTTTAACTGTCAACCCAGTATTATGTCTGTATACCCAATGATTTTATTTTTACTAAGTTCTGTTGTATGTTTGTACAGTGTTTGCCATGCATGAGTTTGATTCTGGTAGATGTTGTGTGTGCTGTATGTACAAGAGAGATCATAGCAACGTTTCTTTGTTATTTAACGTAAAATTTTAGTGATTGTTACCTATGTAAATGTGACATTGTCTGTCAACACTGCCATCTGGTGTGACATGTCAGTCATGTTGACAGATAACACTGGTCTCTGGTGTGACAGGTCAGTCAAGTCGACAGACAACACTGCCCTCTGGTGTGGTATATCAGTCATGTCGACAGACAACACTGCCCTCTGGTGTGACATATCAGTCATGTTGACAGACAACACTACCCTCTGGTGTGACATGACAGACATGTCGACAGACAACACTGCCCTCTGGTGAGACATGTTGTCGGCCAGCAGCATGGATAAGCTGCAGATTAGCTGTTCCCAGTGTTATCTCTAGTGTACTTTATAAATGTACTGTTGTACTATTACTGACTCATTACCACCAGTGGCAGTATAGGATTATGTCCAATTCAGTCTCGATGGACTCTCACTATCCCTCTCAGGTTTACCAACAACTTGGATTGTTATTTGATTGCTCAGTTGTGCAGAATAAAAACAATGTGACAGTGATATACCTGTGTCTGTATCCCATTTCCCTGCATCACCAGACTTAATGTAATTTAATAATCAGTCCATGCAGCAGACTCAAAGCAAATGCGTCTATAGGGGAGTTAAAAAAGTGAATAAATAATTATGTGAAAACAGAAAAGTTACATTCAAATAGGTTTTATTGCGCTGACAAGATTACAAGTTGTTGAAACAAAGTAAAGCTGTCATTTAAATAATGTATCTTATATGGCTTTAGAAGTGCACACTCGTTGTATAATATCAAGTATGTACAGTGGAACCCCTCACGAACGACCACCCGCTTTTTACAACCGTTTTTTCATTGACGGAATGTCTACGCTGTATAAACGTTCCCTCACCAACGACCACCCGGCAGACGCGACCAACGACCATGGTAATTTGAATTTTACCCCTGACGAACGACCATCCGATAGGTGGCCAGGACATTTGTTAACCTAAATATCCCAATGAATTCTCATTAAAAGCATGACTAACGCGCATGGACGCGCATAATGCCATAAAAACAATAAATCGCCCGATGACGACCATTCATTTTGGCGATCTTTTACTTTCTGACCGAATTATGAAAACGACATCTAACAGCCGCTAGATTTTCCTCACATATCTTATATATTTATAAACACACAATATGTTATAAAATTAAATCACTTACATTATTGAAACAACTAAAATTCACGAAACAAACTCGCGCAATTAAGAACTCGCCGGCAAGATATCATGGCGGACATGGTCACCGTTGGTAGCTACGCGTAACTCTGCGATTAAATATCCATATTGTGTATGACTGAAGTTTAGAAACTTGTATATGATTAAAGTTTAGAAACTTAGGCTAAGCTTAAGTTTTAGGTTAGTTTAGGATAAAACCGGAATCCAGATTTAGCGACACCGCGATAAAATATCGACGTAACGGCACGGTAATCTACGGCCTGCGCGTAACAGCCGCAGGCGATGTCGACTTTAGTTTAGCACGATTTACATTTGGGAATTTTATTCTTCACAGCAATTTAAATGATTTAATTTTATGGCCTAGCGTATGTATATGATATATGTGTTATTTGAGAGGAAGTTTCGCGGCTGTAAGAGGTCGTTTTCATGATTAGATGAGAAAGTAAAAGATCGTTTTGCGGCGCTGGAAAGAACAACAAAATGGCGACCGCGGTGCGATTACCCAGACGCCGTGAGGTGGCAGCACTTTTTAGCCCCTCAGACCGAATTTTAAATAAATTAAATGAGAATACTTTTTATCTGATATAATTACAAAACGATTCAAAATGAGGATACTTTTTATCAGATATTATTTAGAAAAAACGATTCAAAATTAAACTTATACTGAAACGTGTCACACATAAAATAAACAGAATAAATATTTTTTTGCTGTAAAATGTTATCTCATTTTTTATTTTCTACTTTTTATTTTGTGTATTTTACTACTTGGTGGTTGTAAGCGCCCCCTAGCGTTGATGTTAGTCGTTGTAAGTGCCCCGTAGTGTTGAATGTTGCAAACCCATCACGAGAGACCACCCCACTTTTAAGACCGCCCCACTCTGATTTGGGGGGTGGTCTTAAATGAGGGGTTCCACTGTAATGTCCAAAATATGACCCATTTTATAACAAACATACGAAGGTAACATGAAATTTTTAATTTCAAACAAAACAAAAACTTATAAAAAAGCTGCCCATACCATATGTTGTATGACGGCTAAAACAAGATAGAACCGCTGTTTCTTAAAAGAACATGCAATTTCGTAACCCTTAACTACAGGCTTTTTACATGCAAATTTGAGGAATGTTTTTTATTTAAATAGAAACTACACATTCAACATTGTTAGCACACTGATGATTCTGTGATTGTCAATAACACAACGTAAAAAAGTCCAAGTAAGTGTGCACCCTGTGCCATGTGACGGCTGCACCGCTGTGTCACCAACAGCACCAACAACATTTTGCTGACCCATCGACAGTCTCTACCCCACCGACAGTCTCTACCCCATCGACCGTCTCTACCCCGCTGTACTTCTTGAACATCTCCTGCAGCTTGGGTTTGCTCGCGCCCTGAAGTGTGTCCACCTGCAAGAGGGAGCCACCAGTCATGAGTTAGATACATCCCCTCGACAAAAAGGTTGGGGTTTACGTACACTGAACTATATGATTCCCAGTATATTACGTAGTATACATATTTTTAAGTATAAGTACATTCTGTCAAGTTCTAGTATAATACAGTTGTAATAATTAAAATATACAATATACTTAATTTGCCAAGAATCAATTATTTTGAAAATATCATAACCAGGATAGGAACTCCATATTGTGGAACATTGACAAAATTGTAGAAAATATTATTTTGTATTCTAACTACAGTGAAATACACTTTATAGTATACTCGACCAAGTAGAAAAATTGTCATTTCAAACTGTTCATTTGGATGCTGTGGGGTGCAACATAGCCATGACACATCATACAGAATACTTTGTTAGTTTATATTACAAAATGCAACAAATTATTCATCAGCTTGTCAAATGTTGATGGCTGGTGATGAATTATAGATACTTCATTAATGCAACTGCAATCTGTTCACTAAATATCACTTTGATTGTGTGCGCAGTTTATGTTGATTGAATTATAACATCTTCACAGAAGCAAGACATGGGATACTAACTTGGGTTGGATTTGACAAATCCTTGTTGCAATGCAATTAAAATTAGCTGTCATGTAAATGTTATAACTACAAGGACATAAACTTGCAGATGACAACTAGAATAATACTTACAACTTTCTTGTTCTTGATCACAAGGAATGTTGGCATTGCCTCAATGCCATACTTGGCAGCTACATCCTGCAACATCAACCAACCACTGACAGAAACGAATCAGCCAACCACTGACCAAATCACATCAACCAAATCACTGACACAATCACATCAACCAACCACTGACAAAATCACATCAACCAAATCACTGACCCAATCACATCAACCAACCACTGACAAAATCACATCAACCAACCACTGACACAATTACATCAACCAATCACTGACACAATCACATCAACCAACCACTGACACAATTACATCAACCAATCACTGTCACATGCATGCTAGTGTATTTGCTTGGTATTACAAGAGTTGAAAAGTAAAGATAATATTATATTGTAGCTGCCACAATCAGCAAACTGGCTAATAAGTATATTTCAGAAACATATTAAATGTTGCCTTGTGCAATTTGTGGCAAATGTTTTTCTTTCTCTGTGTTCTAATCCCCAAAGTCAATCCACTGACATCTATGACTTGCCCATGACAGACAGGCAGACGGACATCATTAAAACTTTGTATGGCTCACCCATGGAAGAGAACATGAGTTGTGTGACTCACCCACGAGACAACATGACTAGTGTGACTCACCTATGAGACAACATGAGTTACATGAGACAACATGAGTTGTGTGATTCACCCATGAGACAACATGAGTTGCATGACTCACCCATGAGATAACATGAATTGTGTGACTCACCCATGAGACAACATGAGTTGCGTGACTCACCCATGAGACAACATGAGTTGCGTGACTCACCCATGAGACAACATGAGTTGCATGACTCACCCATGAGACAACATGAGTTGTGTGACTCACCCATGAGACAACATGAGTTGCATTACTAACCCATGAGACAACTTGAGCTGCAAGTCTCACCCATGAGACAACATGAGTTGCATTACTTACCCATGAGACAACTTGAGCTGCAAGTCTCACCCATGAGACAAAATGACTTATATAACTCGCCCATGAGATTTTATAAGAAACAAATTCACCAGAGCAGAATGACACAGACAGTCTGTCAGTTAAAACATTCTTACAAAGCTACCCACCCACTGCATTATCTATAACATTTAACTGCATGTTTACATGTATTTGATGGATTGCATCTTTTGTTTTATTTACGTGCTGAAAAACATCACAAATTGCAAGGTTCCCTGGCAGTCGGTTAATGTATGATTGATGTATGGTAGCAAACAAGTCCACTGTGACAACACTGTGCAAAGTTTCATATAAAGACAGCAAATTCGCTTGCTTCTGAAAAAAAACTTACATATGTTGCAGTATTCCAAATTAAAATTCCAAATGGGTGGATTCATGTAATTAATAATAATAATAATAATAACTTCTTATGCGCCAATATCTTCGAAAATCAAGCTCAGTGGCGCGACAAAACCAAGGGTTTAAGCAATTGCGTAAACGTAGAACAGTGCGTGAGTCGTTGATGGATGGACGAAGGTTCTGGGAAGCTAAGGAGGATAGGCAGCATTAAAGAGATATGTTTTTAGACGTCGGCGGAAGGAAACTATATTTACTTCCAACTTGACACTGACAGGAAGCGAATTCCACAGAGTTGGTGCAGCAACCGAGAAAGCTCTGGTCCCAGCTTTCGTCTTAACCCGAGGAATGTAAAGTGGGTTACTACTGGTTGAGCGTAGCTCTCTGGAATTCCTTGCTGGAGTTAGCATTGAGTTTAGATATGTCGGTTGTTTAGATGCGAGTGCTTGATAGGATATTGTGCAAATCTTGAAAATAATGCGATAACTTATATAACTCGCCCATGAGATTTTATAAGAAACAAATTCACCAGAGCAGAATGACACAGACAGTCTGTCAGTTAAAACATTCTTACAAAGCTACCCACCCACTGCATTATCTATAACATTTAACTGCATGTTTACATGTATTTGATGGATTGCATCTTTTGTTTTATTTACGTGCTGAAAAACATCACAAATTGCAAGGTTCCCTGGCAGTCGCTTAATGTATGATTGATGTATGGTAGCAAATAAGTCCACGATGACAATACTGTGCAAAGTTTCATATAAAGACAACAAATTTGCTTGCTTCTGAAAAAACTTACATATGTTGCAAAGTGTTCCAAATAAAAATTCCAAATGGGTGGATTAATGTAATTGACTTTTATAAACTGTGTTTCAACCAACAAGTGCATAAAATACTTAGTAGATTTGATATTATGCACAACTGAAGGAAACCTGGGTAATGACCTAGCTTACAAACACGACTACATATCAAACCTTACACGTGCTACAAGTACCTGGTGTTCTCTTCACCAATACGGAGCAGCATTTAAGCGACAACAATGTGGACAATTTGGCAAATGACATGTCTACAGACAGTTAAACGATTTTATCTGGCAAATTACAGGGTCACGGAGTTCAGCAGTTAGCACTTCACAATGTCATGGTTGTTGCAATGGAAGTTGGAACTATGGAATCAAAGTGAGACTAATCACAGCTTAACATTCCTGCCTGGCCGTTAGTATAGCACAAGCAAGTTGACCACTGGGCAAATGAATTAGCTCTTATTAGTTGTCCAAGGAACAACTGAGCAATTTCCAAAATTGACATCTAAAGAAATATTAATTTGTTATTCATAGTCTGAAACATTAACCATTAGTTGACGCCAGCACATAGTCCTAAATAAAGCAATTTTCCTGCACATAATTGGATTTTATTGACCATTTAGTGCGTGATCAACTTCTAAAAATACTCATACCATTCAACTATTTGGTGGTCATGACAATGCACCTAATTAAACATATTTTATCAGAACAATTTGGACATTTTAAGGAAAATTATTTGGATTTAAAACAAAAATATGTCTTTCAAAGGTTTACATAAAAAATCTTTCTACATCAGAAGTAGCATAGGGTTCCTTGACATTCTTCTAAGCTGCTGTGAACTGCTGATGTATTCATCCAGAGTAGCACTACTGATGTCTGATACAGGGTATTCATGATTACAGATCACTGCCTGTAGCTGTGGGTCACCTGGTCATATTTAATTAGGCTGTTTTTCACCATGGCATTTAAAAATGTCAATATGTGTAATATTTAAGTTTACGCATCAACATTATTCAAGCTTTTACCCAAGGCTGAAGCCTGACAAAGAACAAGACGTGTTGGTGTTTCTCTTGGACTCACTGTAAGGGCCTCTCACTGTTTGATACTGTAGTGTGTATTAGTCATTCAGGTAGGTTTTGATGAATTTCGAGCCATTCTACTTTTCTTCCTTTGTTACAGCCACAACTGCCTCATCCGCCCCCAGACAGTGCACTGACCAGCGGACTGGACACTTGCCTGTCATCAATATACAAGTTCATGACCTCTGCTAAAGATTTACTTCTTCAGTTCAAATGTGAATTCACACCAGAAAAATACAATGGTGTAGCCATGAGAACTGTAAACATACATTATTGTGTTTACCCAAGAACCTCCTAGATAAAAACATTCTCATGGCTTCTATTAATCAATTTATCCATTTGCGAGACAAGTAGTTCGGTAGATTTCTTATTCGGTAGATTGGCTGTCAATAATAGTGAAGTGAATTCTACATGGCTGTTAAACGTATGTCTTAGATATTAAATATGGGTAACAGAATCTTAATTAAAAATAAAAAGCTATATCATCCTATTAGCATTATCATACGTACAACCTACTACTTACATCAGCATCATCAACATCGACCTTCAGAGTGACGACATTTGGGTACTTCTCTGACAATGACTGTAAACAGACAAGTGCAGCCTTTGTAGCAGAATACATAGTTCTGATAAAATTGGTAATGCAGACCTGGAAATTAAAAAATTATGGGCAAGGCACGACAAGTTCAAATGTTATCAAAACATCAATGGCCCAGCCAATTTGGTCATGAATTACTGTTTAGTTGTTGAAGCACAAGGCCGGTTGCCAGGACAATGTGGCAGATGGCCACCAGTACTTTGTAGGCCAGGTCTCAGATACACGTTGGTGCTCTCTTCTCAAAGAGCTAGCGCATGCATGACCTCGATGGCAAGATCACAGAACCTTTAACAACGGAATGAACAATGAACATCAAAACAGTGTCTCATACAAGTTTAGCAATAGATAGGAAAAACAAAACAGTATAGCAAACAACTTTAACAATGGATAGGAACAACTAAGCAGTGTATCGAACATGTTTAACAATGGACGGGAACTAGTAAACATTAAACAGTGGAGCAGACATGTCTAACAATGGATAGGAACAAGTAATAAGTGTAGCAAACATGCTTAACAATGGATAAAAACAAATAAACAATGTACATGTAGCTAACACATTTAAGGACATATGGGAACAAGTGAACAGTTTACACAGAAAATATGTGCTTACCTCCACCTCTGGAGCAATCATGCGGCATGGTCCACACCAAGTGGCGAAGAAGTCAATAAGGATTGCCTTGTCTCCCGCATTGTTCAGCGCCACCTCGAGAGCTTCCTACAACACAGTTGATGTTCTCTAGAGTTTTCCCAGGACCACCTTAACCTGTCTCATGTACAGCTCATAGCCAGTCCAGTGATCAGAATGCAGTCGATAACAATAAAGTGTATGATATTTCGTAAATAAGCATCAAAATAAACTCAAGTTGCATTTATAGAAATCAACAGGTATGGAGATATCACTTAATTAAAACAGGCAGAAGCACCATGCCAAAGATGGAATGCCAAATTGCCAATTAGTTATGCTTTCCAGGCAGGGCACCTTGCCTTCAGTGTGTGACAGTTTTCCAGCCTGTCCAGGCAGATACAGGCAAAATGTGGCCATGTAGCTTTTTGGGAGGTCCTAAGGTGCTCTTAGAAACATTCAATCAAATACAAATTTCTTATGTACTACCTATGTAGCCAGAGATGTATTTGTACAAAATTAGAGAAAAAGTAGCAGTTTTATAAAACCTTTTTAAACAGTTTTGAACCTTCAAAATTATCCAGTTAAAATAAACATGTTTCGTGCCCTAAAGTATGCTAAATCATAAAAAAGATCCTCATAATTTCTTAAATATGGGAGCTCACAGTGGACACAAAGTGATACTATAAAACATGTCGATTGAATCTTTGGCACAAATGACTAAAAACTAGCAGAATTAACTGCCATGTTTCAGTTCTCATACAGAAGATTCTATACTGACAAGCACTCTGCTCAGCAAACATTTCACTGAGCTGGGTGACAATAGCTCCACAGAGCCTCCAAATGGCAGCATGGGAGAGTAAACAAATGCCAATAGCCTGGGCACAAGTACAACTGATCAATACAATACAAGGTCCCACAATACACAAGGTTGGAACAGTATGGGACACAAGGACAAAGACAGGCCAAAGAAAAGGTGTGCCAGGCCGATATAGCCATGTTGTTGTCAGACCTATCTCTTATCCATTATCCTGCCCACCCTGCTCACCAAAGCGGAAAGAGCAGTACATGTAAGCTGACTGTAGTACTTGATAGAACACGTAGTTGGAGCCAATGCAAGATGGAAATAATTAACATGTCAAGACACAATCTGGAGTATTAAATTACACACTAGAATTAGAGCCAGGCTGCCCCTGCCTGGCTGCCTGGTTGGTCTTTTAAACAATACAGTCTGTGGCGTACCGGTACACTGTATTATTAAACTGAATTAGCATCACAACAGCATATGTAAAGCTTTCCTGTGTCTAACAGTACCCGGTAGTGGTTATGCTGCATTAACCATAGATCTGCCAACTGCTTTCTTTGGTTCTAATGCAAGTTTCATTGAAGACTGCAACTAAAAAATCCACGTAATGAATTGAAATGACTGTTCCCACAACCACAAAAGGTCATGTACCAGGTTTGCACTATGAATATTGCCAACTTGTGAAATAAAAGTTCATCACTGAGCCAACTGGTGAAAGCACAGACGCCTGGTACTACTGCCAGCAATACGTCACAGGAATCATTACAAATTTACTTAATTTGCTGTACTGTAGATCCGATTGATTTATGCAATCAATTATATATAACCCTAGGCTTACAAGTCGTCAATGGCAACATAGCAACATTGTTTACAGATTCAAAACCACACAGAAGCCATCAATAGTTAATGATTGTATGACCAATCTAACAATGGCTCCATTTTCATGCAATCTGCCTTCCTGCGTGGTGATTAGCACATAATTCCCTGGCCACTCCGTCAACACTTCTGTTGAAACTCGTGAGTTTGTGAGGAAAATAATACTCCTCCAAGTGCTCTGGTAGTTCTTGTAGATGGTGATTCTCAACATGTTTTAGCCATAAACTTATGTTTTAGATCAATATATATTATATATATTAGAATATTTGCATTGTTCTACTAAATATAGTAGAACTTTTATACATTAAAATAATTATTACAAAGCAACACAAATGTTTCGTTTTAGAATATTTGATATGAACTGACAAGTAATCCCATTTCTTGTCAATTTCCATTCACTCATGATGCCACAAACCAAGTGCTGCAGTTGACTTAGTTTCAACATTCGCCAGTTATGGCATGCTAAACAGTGATTCATGCTAAACTGATATTTACTAAAAACAAAAGTAGTGCAAGAGTGGGCCCCCTCAAGAGAGTGACTCGTCGGCTGTTATAATTTCTGATATGTAGAAAAGTATAGTGTATATAGACCACATGGTAAATCATTCTAATTAACTATCTCTGTTTTTTAAATGTATTGCAAGTTAGCTAATGGTGCAAGAATGCGAACAAAGGTAGAAAGAGGCATGTGGACCTCAATGCTTCAAAAAAATACTACCACTCTGCCCAAAATTTTAGTTAACGAGTTATATACAGAATAATTTATTAAGAAATATTGGGCTATCAGATATGGGTGTGGGCTACCAGAAATTTCAAGCTGGTAGCCCTCATGGCTACCTAGATTTTGGAGTTATTTCTACCGCTGTTATTATACTAACTGCGTTACCCAGTACAGCTGCACGGCTCAGGCGGAAGGGCAGTCACATGTACCTGATCTCCTAAACACATCCCAAATGTTTCTAGCCCACCCATATAAATAAATTGTAATTTGAGTGTCAGTGGCCTAGTTGTTCAGGAAGCCTTTTGCCAGAAATGATCCAAATCACATGCACTCTCCACTTCAGTCATGTGTACCAGACACCCAAACATTTTCAAAAACGTTTCCAGCCAACCTGCATAAATAAATTGTAATTAATTAATTACTAAAACTGATAATGCTGTGGGTGCATAAACAAACAAAACGTGTCACATGTAGCTCCATCTGCAGGAATTATAAGAAATGTGAAAGAGGCACTACTTGTAAGCATGTGGATATGACCAGTGACAGCCCGTGTGGATGTGGTATATATCCAGTGACACATTTGTAAATGGGATAATTATCTTGATGGCGATATATATACAGAAAACATGCAACATATTACTGTATAATTTACAACATAATTAATTAATTATTAAACCTATTGTAATGATTAATTAAACCTATTGTGATAACAAATACACTGCATGTAAATAAATCATGTTATGTGAATAAATATTCATATTATAAACTTATGAAGTCCTATGAGAAGTAACATGTATGCATCCTAGTATCCACATGGCTAATGCATTACAGGAAATTAGTTAACTATTTAGAAAGAATTAATGTACTCATACGTGTTCTATATTGACAGTTTTGTAAATAAACATTAGTCTGTAATCTAAGTAACTTTGAAAAACCTTGCTTCAACCAAGAGGATTGGCTAGCTAATAATTTAGGTCAGTTGAGCTAAAGGATTGCCAATTAGTCATGCCTATAAGTACACTGACAATGTTAATACACATATAAAGTAGAGACATGTTAATTGCAATAGATCTGCATTTATAACTGGAAGTTTAAAATGTAATACGAAGTATACAGTGTTTAGTAGCTGAACAAAAATACGTATTTTCAAAATTTCCAATCAATGCATAAAAAGGTAGTGGCGTTTTTTTGCATTAAATTGTAGAAGCTTAAAATCAGATATATTATTATGTTCTAGTTATCATTAAGCATCACCCATCTCAAGGCAATGCACATGCTGGGTAAACAACTTTTACGATAAGCATTTGTAATTCAAGATAACAAAACTGACAGGTGAACTACACAGGCCTGAGTCGAGTCACGGTGACTCAGACATTTTTGGCGAAACTGGGCTTCTACTACATTACAATACGATCTTATCGACGGCCACGCTTGTCTGGTTACTACTAGCACAAACTAGATATTTATATCTAGACAAAAACGAGCCCCCCTACGGCTACACTAGCTACCGTTACATATATATGGTCAGGTGTCGTCATAAATTAATTTACTGTAAGAGTACCAAACTATTGGTAGTCGTGGTGACTGTCACGACTGCGGACAACTTATGACAGCTCCAACTTAACTGGCATGCTGGGGCCACGCTTCGCTAAGTACGAGGTGCCATTTCTCGTTCATACTGTTATTTTTACGCATAGTTAGTATTACATAAAGCATGTTAACATTACAAATGATTACGAACAAAACTTACCAGATTATCAATTTGTGTGACCGGCATGATGAACAACTTTACGGCGAACTAAACAAAACAGGCTGTCTCTAAACACTCCTCCGGAAATGAAGTGAGACGAATTTGTTCAGTTTCTGCCACTAGATGTCACTGTTAAATTATATGTCGCCATCTAGCGAATAAGCGCCATAGTTCTTGAACTCTGGCGACAGTGCCCTGGACGCGACTTTGCGAATCATAATTATAATTAGGCTGAAGCTATTTCCCGAGCAGCTCGCTAAATAGCCAGTCCCTTATAATTATGAAAACTATACTACTATAGGCGAGCTTAAGCATGCGCTTCTAATTATAATAGTCTCACCCAATAGCTATAAATGCTAACTAACTATAATCCCAACCTTAATTATAACCCTTGCTAATTTATGACTAACGATTAGGCCTATTTAATAAAAAATTATAGTATATTTAGGCAAGTTTAGCAGGGTTATTTGTGTGGCCACAATCAAGTTATATTCTTCTCTATTCTTATTAAATAAGACATACAATTGCACTACCTCTTGAGCCTTGTGACATCCTCGCGCGCCACTGAGGTCAGAGCGTTGCGGTATACCTTATTACGCGTTCACTGCCACAGTTTGCGAGAACAATCAGGTGCGCGTCCGCCATTACCCGTGCGACCAAAGAGTACCGTTTAAAAGCAGCATTATGCAGGTTGTCTTAATTTCTGTGAGCACATATTAGTGTGGAGTGATTAGAAATGATGTTTTCGTGCAGCGTGGCACCAGAGCTGTGAAATTATGACAGCTGTCAGTCGGTGCATTTCTGCGTATTAATACAGTTGTCATTTTGCTTGGTGATGTAATCAGGGGCAATCCGTGGGTAGTTCAAGCAGAAATGGAGGGGTGAAAGGTTTGAAAGAAATTTGTGGGAGCCTGTGGTATTAGAAGTTCGCGAATTTTTCACAGAATTTCTGTCTATGGAGGATAAATATGCTGTGAAATTGTCAATAACAGAGCTCTTCACGATTAGTAGGAAATGAAGGAAACGTTATAATGGTCGCCTATGGAAAATGCAAATGTGGTCTGACTTCAGACGATCACCCAGGGTTACTGGAGCGAGGGCACAGGAAGAGATCCCTGCGTCATACAGGGGAGGAAGACTCGCAGAAGAAGCCTTTTGTGTGGAACGTTTTTCAGGTGTTAGGATACGGCTATTATTTAATATAGAATTTAAATAAACTCTGATTATAAAATCAGAGCGCAATTAACCAGGGGCCAGAGCTTCAGACTCTCGACTACGAGAAACCGGGTTCGAATATTGTGTTGCTGTGTTAAAACCTTCTTTCACTCTACATTGCTCCAGTTCACTCAGCTGTATAAATGGGTACCTGCATGACTATAGACAGTGGTGGATATGTGTACGAGCAGCTTTCGCGCATTAATTGTAGCATATGACTGGATGCTTCCCAGAGAATCCGAAATGGTGTCTTAGACTTAGTGAACAGGTCTGTCAGGGAAGTAAAGTGTAAAACCCTTTGAACGGTCCTGAGGACTGGATATTGCGCTATATAAGAACTTGCCTTTGCGTTTACATTAATAGATTACTGTATTACTGCCCGTCTGGTACGTGAGGTAATACTTGTGTGTGCTTCACTTCGAGATGTGTATAATGGGGGACACGGTTTATTATTTTAAAATATTAATATCAAAAATGCTCGTTCCCTGACATGATCGATATAAAAAGAACCGGCAACCTAGTTGATACGTATGTGTGACAATCATAATAGTCAGATTTAGTAGATCTATGCATGACAATCGTGCAAGTTAATATAAATAATTTACTAAATTCTAGGAGTAACAACGATTTGGAATTGCCATAGATAGAACAGTGGATTTTTTCTGATATTTGGGCAGCGTATATAGGACATGGAGCTCCTCTTGTGGACAAATTGGAATAGTTATTCATAAAGTCTGATCAGGTCTCAATCATAATTGTGACGTCTGGTCCAAATACACGATTGATATGTTGTAGTGTTTTTAACACAGAATAACCGATAACTTCAGTAATTGTTAATTTAAAGTATTGTCTTAAGCGATGTCTGTGATCCTGATGAGGTTGATCGCAGGACGATCTTTCCGAATATCGTTTCCATGGCGTAAGTAGTGGTTCTTCTTTCATAATTGATAAGAGCCACG
This sequence comes from Ridgeia piscesae, assembly GCA_025642075.2. Classification (NCBI taxonomy): domain Eukaryota; kingdom Metazoa; phylum Annelida; class Polychaeta; order Sabellida; family Siboglinidae; genus Ridgeia; species Ridgeia piscesae. The sequence continues at coordinate 391,066 of JAODUO010000335.1, forward strand.
TACGTAGTTGTCATCTGCTGCGTTTTATGCATTCGGACTCGAGATGAGATGAAAATGGCAACGAAAACATAATACTGCGTAAGATCCGAAAGATAGCAGGGCGCAACTCACGTGCACATCCAACGAGAATTCAATAAATATATAGATTAACAATTGATGGGATGTTTATATCTCAAGATAGGAATTAATAGAGAAGATTGGAGATGCAATGAAGAATTTGGAATTTGCACACCTCGACATCGACACAGTCCCAATAGGAATAGGCCTATGGTGACAACAACGGCGAATTGTAATGGAGTACCGGAAATAAGTCATGCAGGATGGGGGAATAATTAAGCAGTGAATGAAAAGAAAACAGGAAAAGTTTTGTTTCTATATAGTATGTCTGAGGATTTTAAAGACAACATCCTGTTACGGACACGGATACTGACGTGCCCCTGCCGTTGCATTGTTAATCATAATCATAGAGTTGGGTACCAACAAGCTAGCAGGAAGTTTATCAATAACTTTAATCTCGGGGAAATGGGACTTGTTGGGTCAGTCGGCTGCTTCGAGACCTGACACGTGGGGCTATCATGAATGGGCCAACATCTCTGATGACCCTAACTTGTAACAAAACCAAGATCACACACACACACCACACACACCACACACACACACACCACACACACCACACACCACACACCTCACACCACACACCACACACCACACACCACACACCACACGCCACTTGTAACAAGATCTCTACAGAATATAACTCATACATAGCAGGACATTGTGACTTGAAGAGGGAAGTATTAATTAATAGTACGGATGAAGATGTGGAGAGAGAGAGAGAGAGAGAGAGAAGAGAGAGAGAGTGAGAGTGAGAGTGAGAGAGAGAGAGAGAGAGAGAGAGAGAGGGAGAGGGAGAGGGAGAGGGAGAGGGAGAGAGGAGAGAGAGAGAGAGAGAACATCAGTTTGAAAGTTGAAGGAGATCAAACAAGTAGATGGATTTGTGAACCTTCGAGGTATGGCCTACGGAGGGTGTTTGCATTCCGGCGAGGGGATATAGGTGCTACAAACTCTCAGAGAGGTAGCATACATGACGTTATGATGGATAGAAACATTTTGGCAAAGCTTAATTAAATATAAGTCGCGAGACCGCATGTAGGCCGGCGTGCATGCATGCATTGTGGTCTCGAGACGGACGTCGTTGGCAGAACAACAACAAAAGCTGCCATTTTTTGAGAACAATTGGGGTCAAGGAATCACAGGAACAAAACACTAGTAGGCAAACGAAGGACAATCGAACGACGCGAGGAAAGAGATGGGGCACATGTAGTGCGCTGCCTATAATTATATATAAAAGCTAGAACAACAATTGGTGAGTGGCAGAGTGAAGTACAATGTGCAAGATGAGATTGAAGAAAGATCTGTTCTGAATATCAGCTAGGACGGTGGAATATATATGTTTCAGCTAATTATCAGAAATAGGCTTGAGCTTCACCAAAACACTTCAACTTTAATTGCTCCCTATCGCTGCTCACAAAAAGCGTCCTTGAAGTTAAGAAACAAGCCAACTTCAGCATGAACTTCGCCACCCATGCAGAATTCAGCGTAGTTTGGCCATGGTGGTTTTGCACCCTGACTCTTCTTTCAAGTTCATCGATCATGCACAGTAAGGGTAAATCACTCAGTCTCGATCTTATATACGTGACATCAGCAAGACATCGATTCTATAATTCAGCTGAAATACATCAGAATCGTACATGCGGTAATATGAGACTAATAAAAAGGATAATGATCGGGCATGCATGGTATATATATATATATATATATATATATATATATATATATATATATATATATATATATATATATGATATTATTTGGTATAAAAAAATAACCCCCAATATTGGGGTATATGTGTGTGTAATACTGTATATCCCTCGTGACGGGAATTCAAACTAATTGTCGGTCCCGTGTCAATCTGGGAGATAAAAGAACCACTGCATGTGAACTACAATCCACACTGTAGCTGCCATGTATGCGCAGTAATATAACCAGTTAACCACCCTCAGGCTCAGTGCCACTATAATTTATAATCATAGAAATTCGGCTAGCGTACGTCCTGAATGTTCTGCAAAAACAGACAAGTCGATTGAGACCTGATAAGATCATAACAATTAACATTGCAACCACAGTGCATAGACGTTGGTCAGTTAGTAGAACGTTGCCTACTTTGGGAATCAATTGTAACTAGAATATTTTTTTTAAATAAACAGTCAACTTCGTCAAACAGCAAACGCGGGCGTCTAAAGAGGTGAATACAGTAACCTCCCACGGAGGGCTGCGGACGGTGTAAACACATCCGGGCATTCTTTAATCAATATTATGTTAATTGGTGCAGAGCGGGTATTGTACTGCGAGCTAGGAGACTACAACGTCGACGAAAGAAGGTAGGTCTCCTATATTCTGTCGCTGATCCCCCGCTAAAAGTATACAAAATCTTGCTAGCACGTCTTCGTAAAGGGTAAACTGCGCCGTAGATAGACAATCTGTGTACGAGCTATGGCCGTCTCGTCACAGTTGCGCGACCCGATGAAATGTCAAACACCGACTGCTGCATTCGCCGAACTGATGTTGTTGTTATCATAATTTATTCGTCAGTTCTGCCCTCCAATATTCTCCTGCAATATTCAGCTTATTCGAGTGAGATTCTAGTTCAGGGCCATTGTGGCGTTGTGCAAGTAACCACGAAAGGCGACACTTCAGCGAGATATTTATACCTACCTGTGTAGTCGTATCGCCTGTCAACAACGTTCAAAGAAACTGCTGCAGGCGTGAACTCAAGTATAAATAAATACTTCCTAACACAGTTACCAGCGCATCTTTCGCAGGATTTTATTTCCAAAGAAGTAACGTTTCTGCTATTCTACATCCTAATTTTAAATATATTATTATATTACCAGAAACTCTCAACAAATTACCACCATGCACAGCCATATAAATACAGTAAAACTGTAACAATCTGGATGTAATGTACAATAATATAGGCATATACATACACACTTACATACATGTGCACACACACACACACATACACACACCACACGCACGCACGCACACGGTTTAGATTCCAGCCAAACAGATTTTATTCTAATTCCACTATATCCATAATAACAGCTTCAATATTCCAAAAACAGGTCAAATATTTCCACTTTTCATTCCGGTATTGAAATTGCTCTAGCAGGCCCTGGTCTGTATGTGTACGTGTGTGTGTCTACATGCATGTGTGTTTGTGTATAGGATATAGCTCAATGTTATATGTGTATTCTTAAAACTAGGCTTTAGACTCACATTTTGTGGAAATCCATTGAAGAATGACAGGTATCTGATGTATACATTGTCACAATTGAATGTGGTGATTCATGTGACATGAAGCCACAGAGAGACATAGCTGTGGTGTATTGAATTGAAGCAAGACTGTGAACTTAATTCTTGAGTTCAAATGACTCAGTTCAGAACCACCGTCAAACAAATTAGTACTGGATCAAGTTTACATTGCCTGGCAATTGCTTTATTGCTAACATGTTTCAGGTTAATTTTGCAGTTCAATCAGCTATATAAAATATTACAATTGTGCATGCGACCGGGGGGGGGGGAGACCTTTGAAAGACATAGCTTCAATTATTATGTATCTTTTGTATCATGTTACAGTTTACATATGAAGCAAAAATATACATAAAATAATGTAATGAATAATATAACGTCATCTGGTCATATCTATTTGCTGGGATTTGGGAGCAGCCAAAATCTAACGAGATATATACCATAAACTGATGGTGAAAAAGAAAAGAGATAACTACTAGTAATTTACATGTAACATGACTAGCTAGGTGGTGCCTAACCACCAGGGATAAGCAAAGCCAAACCCTGACAGCTTCATGGTGATATGGCCTGAGAGCCAGACACTCGACATCCATGGTTTGTTTGACATTAGTGTGGGCGATTGACTGTAATGGACACTGTTTTGCTGTTGGGTCAGTGACCGTAATATTGGCTGCAGCACCATAGGGGTATGTTTAATACACCCAGTTACCCAGTGTAACGTGTACAATTATTTAATGTTTTGATTGTGTCACTGTGTTATTATGTAGACATGTCAGGTAATTATACTTGTCACAGTTGGATCATGTAACATAAATGCTTACAATTACATACACAGCTATTGTAAAATACGAGACTACAGTAGGATACTACTTTTTCCAGTTGTAACCTCGCCATGTGTCATGTGTCCATAAAGTACCAGTCTATACAGTTTGCAAAAACCTTTTAAACCCTTTGGCATGACATTGCAATGACGGCATCTAAAAATAATACATTTCTTGCCCTAGTATACTGGATGTGTCCATGGGTGTGTTGGATGTGTCCACGGATACATTCGGTCTGTTCCATGGGTGTGTTATGTGTGTGTTTGGTGTGTCCATGGGTGTGTTGGCTTTGTTCCATGGGTGTGCCGAGGTGTGTGTTGGTTCTGTTCCATGGGTGTGTTGGATGTGTCCATGGGTGTGTTGGCTCAGTTCCATGGATGTGTTGGTTGTGTCCATGGGTGTGTTGGCTTTGTTCCATGGGTGTGTCCATGTGTGTGTTGGTTCTGTTCCATGGGTGTGTCCATGGGTGTGTTGGCTCTTTTCCATGTATGTGTTGGATGTGGTTATGTGTGTGTTGGTTCTGTTCCATGGGTGTGTTGGATGTGTCCATGGGTGTGTTAGTTCTGTTCCGTGGGTGTGGTATGTGTGTCCAATGCTGTGTTGGATGTGTCCATGGGTAGGTTTGGCAAGTTCTATGGGTGTATTGGGCATGTTCCATTGGAGCATTGGGTGTGTTCGAGGGGTGTGTATACTAAATAAACTTATACTAAATTGATTGCAATTACTTAACATTTTTGTTACAATTACATGAGTAATTGTTTTACTTAATTACAGTTATTACACAGTATTGGGTTCTTAGTGACAATTGCATTGGTGGAACCTACCAAATACTTTCACAGTCAGAAACCAGTTACCACACATACTCAAAAAGACCATTATTATTTTCTTGATCAAATTAAGCCAGGAATGCCACACTAAAATGAGTTTGTTGTTCCCAGAAGATGCAGTGTTATGAACTATCTACTAGAACATTATTCTGAAGAAGCATTGTGACTCAATTGAGTGTAATCTGATCACATTCTGGTGACAGCTTGCCATTTTATTGCACAGTTAGGCTAGAGAACAAAGGTAAACTGAACTACTGGCTAATCCACTCCAATTGACACCTTCATTATTTAGCTTATTGGGGTCATAACTTAGTCATTAGGTAGTGAACATGTTTCCCGCTGTTTAGTTGATAGAAAACAATATGAAGGACAGCTGTGCTTACTCAATGTCAGAAAACCTGGTAATTTATATAATTGTCTCAGTTACACAAAATAAACCACTACACCCAACATACCCAATGGTATGCTGGGTCCGTTAGATAAACTGGGTGTGTTCTGTGGGTAGTGCAATTAGTGGTGCCATGGCTAGTGCTTCACATTCTTGACCAAGAGAAATTTAATCCTGTCCTGTGTAGCTGGGCAAGGTTTTAGTCAATTGGGCCGAAGGTACAGCAGACTTATGGCATCACTTAGCGTGCAACGTCCACCAGTTGCGCTCAGATCTCAGAAACCATTTAAATTCTACACGTGATTGATATATTTTAAAGCCTCCTAGGGTCCTCTAAATAAAAGCCTAAACAGTGGTACAGACTCTCGACTACGAGAACCCGGGTTTGAATCTTTGTGCTGCAGGTGTTAAAACCTTGGGTAAGTTTTTTCACTATACATTGCTCCAGTTCACTCAACTGTATAAATGAGTACCTGACTATAGACAGTGGTGGATATGTGTACGAGCAGCCTTCACGCATTAATTGTAAATTTTAAAGCCTCATAGGGTCCTCTAAATAAAAGCCTAAACAGTGGTACATTTTCAGTTTTCCTGTTTTTTTACTATTCTGTAGTTTTTCGTATTGATATATTTTAGGGTATTTTCATTGTACACAAGAAATTTATATTTGACTAGTCTTATAAGGATATCTTAGGGCTTCCCCGAAAAGCAAAAAGTGAATTTTTTTGCCTGGTTCTGTCTGGACTTGACCCTGCTGTCAGGACATGATCTCCCGCTGTTATCCAGGTTTTTTGCCACTAGATGGCAGTCCTCATCACATCACCAATGACGCTGGACATTCTCTGTCTACCATTGTTGCATGGGGCACATTGACTAATTGCTCCCTGACAGCAGTGGCAGGGGCTTTATCAAAAAAGTGAATAACTCAGTAGATCCCTATTAAACTGGACAGTTGCCTGTGTGCATATTTTAAGCTATATCTTCAAAACTAGTGATTTTTTTTTAAAAATTCCAAGTTGTGTTTATTTTGATGTTTATTTAGTTATCTTTAAAATAATGTGACTAAGTCTGTACTGGTTAAAGATATGTTGTCACCTGTAAGTGACAAACGTAGATCATTTATATTCTGGAGAACAGTATAATGAAAAACTCATACACTTTATTGATATTGCCATTTGCCATCATTCACACAGTGTGGCTATGTTTCTGGCTATCTCATATGAATAACCAGAGAAAATGCCAATTAGGTGATTATGGTGAACAAACTCGGCAGTACCTATGATTCACCAAAACACAAGCATATAAAAGGCTTTTGGCCCATTTTTTCACGCTAAATTGTTTTAGCACACTCAGTTGTATTAATGAGTTTTTTACCCGTCCATCCATATTTCTACCTATCCAACGTTTTTTTACCCGTCCAAATGATGGGTAGACGGGTCTCTGCATAAAGCTATGCTGCCTATAGACTGGTGGATATTTGTATATGAACACTCTTTACGCATTAATTGCAGCGTGGCTGAATGCTTCCCAGAGAAGCTGAGTTGATGTTTGTTTGATTAAAGTGTAAAGTGCTTTGAGCAGCCCTGAGGATTGGGTGCTGCGCTATATGAGAACTTACCTTTTTTTACTTTTATGTTGGGTCTGTTCGACACGATGTATGTCTTTCATGGGTATGTTAGATGTGTTGGATGTGTTTGGTGCATTGTGTCTGTGGTGTGCATTATCTGATGTGTGTGTTGTAGATATGAAGTGTGCATTTTGGCCATTATCTGATGGGTTAATGCGTGTGTTGTAGATGGCAGCTTCCAATGACGGCAAGTGGCAGAAGGACGCGGCAGACCAGAACTTTGATTACATGTTTAAGCTGCTCATCATTGGAAACAGCAGTGTCGGCAAAACATCATTTCTCTTCCGCTATGCTGACGACTCGTTCACGTCAGCATTTGTCAGCACAGTTGGTATTGACTTTAAAGTAAAAACAGTCTTCCGACAAGACAAACGAGTGAAACTGCAGATATGGGTGAGTTTGACCAGACGCATATATCTGTTTTATTGTATCACAAACCATATGATACTTCTATATGGCATTGACTTCTCCCCATTCACACCTCATGTCATCCAACCCTACTAGTCACCTGCCAATTTAGATTAAACTATTTTGGAAGATCACAACACCAATCATGTCATATATTAGTCAGATCAGACATCAGCCAGGTCACAAGAAACTCACAACCCCAGCCAGAACACACCAGTCCGGTCACAACACCAGTCAGAACACATCAGTCAGGTCACAACACCAGTCAGAACACATCAGTCAGGTCACAACACCAGGCAGAACACATCAGTCAGGTCACAACACCAGGCAGAACACATCAGTCAGGTCACAACTCCAGTCAGAACACATCAGTCAGGTCACAACACCAGTCAGAACACATCAGTCAGGTCACAACACCAGTCAGAACACATCAGTCAGGTCACAACACCAGTCAGAACACATCAGTCAGGTCACAACACCAGTCAGAACACATCAGTCAGGTCACAACACCAGTCAGAACACACAGTCAGGTCACAACCCCAGTCAGAACACATTAGTCAGGTCATCAACATCAGTCAGTTTAACACATCAGCTCAGTGTTCAAAACACTCAGTCACGGTAACTCAGATATTCAGGTCACAACACCAGTCAGAACACATCAGTCAGGTCACAACACCAGTCAGAACACATCAGTCAGGTCACAACACCAGTCAGAACACATCAGTCAGGTCAACACCAGTCAGAACACATCAGTCAGGTCACAACACCAGTCAGAACACATCAGTCAGGTCACAACACCAGTCAGAACACATCAGTCAGGTCACAACACCAGTCAGAACACATCAGTCAGGTCACAACTCCAGTCAGAACACATCAATCAGGTCACAACACCAGTCAGAACACATCAGTCAGGTCACAACTCCAGTCAGAACACATCAATCAGGTCACAACACCAGTCAGAACACACCAGTCAGGTCACAACACCAGTCAGAACACATCAGTCAGGTCACAACACCAGTCAGAACACATCAGTCAGGTCACAACACCAGTCAGAACACATCAGTCAGGTCACAACACCAGTCAGAACATACCAGTCAGGTCACAACACCAGTCAGAACACATCAGTCAGGTCACAACACCAGTCAGAACACACCAGTCAGGTCACAACATCAGTTAGGTCAAGATGTACCGCAGTTTTAGCAGTTTATTTATCATCATCATTATATTTAACTGGCTTATTTTAACATTCCTGCTTTAATTGTATTTTAGTTTTAATTGTATTTTAGTGCCTCTGAATGGACTTTTTTATATAAATATGTGTCACTCCACAAGTTGACAGTCAGCATGAAAAATATAAAGAAAGTAAGAAACCACAATATTAGCATACTAAATAAAAACAGGGGCATTATTCCTTGGGGGTATATTATACAATTTTTATACACTATTGATTCTAGGTTGCATTACTACACTGTACTGTGACTAAAGTGCTGGCTGGCACAGGCTGCACAGGCTGGGCACTACATTTGCTGTAGCTTACCACTACTAACTACATTTTGGAGCGACCACTTTCCCTGGAGCGCTTTTGTACAATTGTGATTGTGCCAAATGAGCTCCTGTTGATTAATAATGTACACTCACCAAGTGTATGTCCAAGAGGCAACTATTGGTGGGGTTTGCACGGAGGTCTCATCTCGTACACAACCGGAAATGGTAGAGCTGATATATACTTGACATTCACCCAGGGTTGCCACTGGTCAGGGAAAAGTCAGGGAAATTCAAGGTCAGGGAAAAGTCGGGGAATTTTGTGCTGTGTCAGGGAAATTTGAGATTTTGAGAAAAGTCAGGGAAATACAGGAAAATCCCTTGAAAGTCAGGGAAATTTGACTTTCTCATGTCATACGCATAACGCCACGATGCCAGGATGCCAGGATGCCACGAACTCGAATTCATTACACGTAACAATCCTGTGAAACAATATTTATACCACAAACATGCTGTTAAAAATGTGGATACCATACGTTCTTCATTTGGCTGTTGAAATAATGCCATAACTGTTGTTTTGGCAATTTTAAATATATATATATATATATATATATATATATATATATATATATATATTTGAGTGTGCAGCAAGATTTATAATTATATGTACATGGTGCATAAATTTTCATGATTATTCAGCCAGCATGGTCAGGAAAAATGAAACTTTGAGTCAGGGAATTTTGAAAGCTTCCATGAGTGGCAACCCTGTCACCACATGACTAAACTCAGGTAGTCTTCAACGTTGTGGAATAGTGATGCGTATTTTATCACTATACAGTGGATGAATGAATGACACTCAGTTGGTGCAGTAATGTCACACCAGCTACATTAAGGCCGTATATCATAGACTGAGAGTGCAAAACCATTTAATAATTCAGTAGTTAGCTATCCTCGTAAACAACTCTTACAAATGTGTTACCCTGGTCATACTGTACAACTGAACATGTTAATGCACACATCTGCCAGTAATAGCTGTAATAGCTATGATGCATAGCTGAAATTATTTTTAATTTTGTTCTTAGTTGTATATTGAAAGGTGTGAATGCATTGAAATGCGTTACATTTTTGATATACTCAGTCTTCACCCCTTTCTCTCCCAAAATAACTATAGAGGTAATTATTTTAAAAGAATATTGTTAAGTACCTGGTAAGTCATAATTAGGTGTCATCAAGTTTGTAATTATTGTACCAGTTAGTAGCAGTAGTTGAATCCTGAAATTGATTATAATTATTTAATTATTATCCAACATAAAATGAATTAAAGTAAACTATATATTTATTAATCCATTAACTTGCACGTTTGCTGTGCAGTTAGGTTGTCTTGGAATTATATTATAACAGCAATTTACTCTTTCATATGGATTATGTCATTTATTCAGACATAAACTGCTGACAATTTGCTGATTTGCTTCCTATGATGAGTGGCAACTACTTACCATGTTAATTTTGAAATACCCAGGAGTTGGTGAATAATTAGTTTACCTATTAATCTCCATTATAAGCATCAGGAGTCACTGCATTTCCGTTATTATTAGTTATATGATTGGTTGATTATCAGGCTAAATGCACATACATGTATCTACAACCAGTATATTGTGATGTTTTTGAGTAGCACAACATAACATTTTTACTTTTCATCTCAAACAGCTCAAACTCGAAGGTACTTTATGTGCTATTTTTACCTATTTAACGACAAGTTAATAACGTTCACGTAAAACTGGTTTGTTTCTTTAGCAGAAAACATAGTAGCTAAATGTTTTCAGTACAATGCTTAAACTGATTAGTTAAATAAAAAAAGATGAACCATTTCTAATTCAGTGAGTCTGAATCATAAAGACAGCGAGAGCAATTAAAATGGTAAGTAGCCAGCTCTGATTACTTTGGTGAATAATGTACGAGTGATGTTTGTAATTGAGTCAGCAGTGACTGGAAAGTGTGGTACATGATACTGAGAATGCTGCATGCAATAAGTTCCAATTCTGACAGTCTACTGGGCTGTCTTGGACTCAGTCGCGCTGCTAAAATCAATTCCCTTAATACCTGACTGCCCTGCAATCAATTCTCTGATGTAGCTGGCTAGAGTGGAGTTGACGTTCTGGTCACATTTAGACGTAATAGTCAGCTATTCTACGCGAGTTGTCATGCCAACTGATAGGCAAGTTAAACAAGCAGCCCAAAAGCACAATGTCCTTGTCTCGAGACTGGGGCAATCAGTATATTAGTGACTGTGTTATTACTGTTTAATGTGATAACTGCTCTAACTACAGGTGTTAGTTATGTGACACGTGTAATTGTCACTTGTACAGGTACATCTGTGCTTCCAAATAGTTTCTGATGCTTCACTCTAATTGTCATGTTTATGCAGCCATCTTTTGTAATAAAATCGTGTGGACATTTGTAAATGAATACGCTGTCAGTCTGTCAGTCTGTCAGTCTGTCAGTCTGTCAGTCTGTCAGTCTGTCAGTCTGTCAGTCTGTCAGTCTGTCAGTCTGTCAGTCTGTCAGTCTGTCAGTCTGTCAGTCTGTCAGTCTGTCTGTCTGTCAGTCTGTCAGTCTGTCAGTCTGTCAGTCTGTCAGTCTGTCAGTCAGTCAGTCAGTCAGTCTGTCTGTCTGTCTGTCACTCAACAGTATGAGGGGACGCCCAGTCAGAAACATCTATATCCTGTGTTTGTATTCAATGTTGTTTCAGACAGTCAGTCAATAAAGCAATTATGCAATCAAACATGCATGATTTGGTGTGAACCCATTCACCTAGTCAGTTCACCGCCAGATGGGGTGAGGGTACCATCAACACTCCATTCTCTCAGTTTTATCTTGTTACTATTTCTCCATTCTCTCTAATATATGCCATATCCCCCATGGGATCCATAGTAGGACTGGTGTGGTCACATTGTAATGTCACTACCTCCATTGGAAACACATGTTTGTTACTGGCATTGTCTCGGCTTGAGTCATAACGTCAAGATCAAGTCAGAGACGAGTCATCTCACAAATCATTGGAGTCAGCCGTGAGTCGACTCATACAACTCAAGTCAGCATGTCCTTGTGTTGGTGGCTTCATGTAACCTTTGAAAGACTGCAGAAACAAACAAAAAACAGTGACATTTCACTGAAAGGCCACAATGTTATGCTTGTTTCAACAATGTTCACGCCGACTCCATGACTCTGCTGTAAGCCCCAACATCCAAATGTCAAAAGTGCACAATTTCATTGTTTATTTGTCATATATGGCTTCCAAGCAGGCCATAAAATAAGAAAAAAATTACCATCCACTATTGAATATTACTAATCATATGCCTAAGTTAATCATGATACATCCTATATCTGCTACGATGACAGAACAAAGCTAGGATAAACCTATGAACATCTTACATGTATCTTGACTTGTCATTTAAAGATTGTACTTTGCTGCTTTTAGCCGTCCACCTAATTTCATGCTCATAAATAACGTTTATGTAATTCTTTACAATACGAAATATGTATTCCAGTGTGTGCACTTGAATACGTAAATTCATTATTCAGTTTGGTTGTAGATTTATTGTCACAGAATATTACCGTGACATTTAATGTGGTTTTGGATTCAGCACTGTTGATGTTTAGGTGTGTTCACAGAACACTACTGTGACAATGAGTGTGGTTATTTTGGAAGAAATTCACTTAATTTAGATCATAATTTGTGAAAGCAACGAGTGTGGTTAATCTGTTTATGTTCGTAGGAAATTGTGGATGAATTTGTGACAAATGGTTTGTGGTTTCAGGACACTGCAGGGCAGGAACGCTACAGGACAATAACAACAGCTTACTACCGGGGCGCCATGGGCTTCATACTGATGTATGATGTCACAAATGAGGAATCCTTCAACGCAGTCCAGGACTGGTGAGTGTCACGCTGGATATGCCCATTTATGCACTACTTAGCCTCAATTATCCAGATGCAAAGAGGTGGCAGCACTTGTCTGCTCCTCACACCGCCAGGAACTGTAATGTGATATGGTTGTTTGATGCTGATCTCAGCTTGATCAGGATTTGGGAAGAGAATCATTTATGCAGGAGCAAATTTTTGCCAATCTAAAATGTTTGTAGTAGACACGTGTACATTAGTTTTCATACATATCAGGCAGTGCAGGCTACCAGAGGTATGGTACTGTCACAAGACGCGCCTATACTGGCTACCAGGGGTATGGTACTGTCACAAGAAGGGCTAATATTGGCTACCAGGGGTATGGTACTGTCACAAGAAGGGCTAATATTGGCTACCAGGGGTATGGTACTGTCACAAGAAGGGCTAATATTGGCTACCAGGGGTATGGTACTGTCACAAGAAGGGCTAATATTGGCTACCAGGGGTATGGTACTGTCACAAGAAGGGCTAATATTGGCTACCAGGGGTATGGTACTGTCACAAGAAGGGCTAATATTGGCTACCAGGGGTATGGTACTGTCACAAGAAGGGCTAATATTGGCTACCAGGGGTATGGTACTGTCACAAGAAGGGCCAATATTGGCTACCAGGGGTATGGTACTGTCACAAGAGGGGTCAATATTGGCTACCAGGGGTATGGTACTGTCAAAGAGGGCCAATACTGGCTACCAGGGGTATGGTACTGTCACAAGAGGGTCAATACTGGCTACCAGGGGTATGGTACTGTCACAAGAGGGGTCAATACTGGCTACCAGGGGTATGGTACTGTCACAAGAGGGGTCAATACTGGCTACCAGGGGTATGGTACTGTCACAAGAGGGGTCAATACTGGCTACCAGGGGTATGGTACTGTCACAAGAGGGGTCAATACTGGCTACCAGGGGTATGGTACTGTCAAAAGAGGGTCAATACTGGCTACCAGGGGTATGGTACTGTCACAAGATGGGCCAATACTGGCTACCAGGGGTATGGTACTGTCACAAGATGGGTCAATACTGGCTACCAGGGGTATGGTACTGTCACAAGAGGGGCCAATACAGGCTACCAGGGGTATGGTACTGTCACAAGATGGGTCAATACTGGCTACCAGGGGTATTGTACTGTCACAAGAGGGGCCAATACAGGCTACCAGGGGTATGGTACTGTCACAAGTCAGGCCAGTACTGGCTAACAGGGGTATGGTACTGTCACAAGATGGGTCAATACTGACTATCAGGGGTATGGTACTCACAAGATGGGCAATACTGGCTACCAGGGGTATTGTTTACAAGAGGCCAATACGGCTACCAGGTATGGTACTGTCAAAGCAGGCCAGTACTGGCTAACAGGGGTATGGTACTGTCACAAGATGGGTCAATACTGACTATCAGGGGTATGGTACTCACAAGATGGGCCAATACTGGCTACCAGAGATATGGTATTGTCACAAGACAGGCCAATACTGGCTACCAGAGATATGGTACTGTCATAAGGCAGGCCAATACTGGCTACCAGAGGTATGGTACTATCAAAGACAGGCCAATACTGGCTACCAGAGGTATGGTACTTCACAAGCAGGCCAATACTGGCTACCAGAGGTATGGTACTTCACAAGACAGGCCAATACTGGCTACCAGAGATATGGTACTATCACAAGACAGGCCAATACTGGCTACCAGAGATATGGTACTATCAAAGCAGGCCAATACTGGCTACCAGAGTATGGTACTATCACAAGACAGGCCAATACTGGCTACCAGAGTATGGTACTTCAAAGCAGGCCAATACTGGCTACCAGGGTATGGTACTTCAAAGCAGGCCAATACTGGCTACCAGAGTATGGTACTTCAAAGCAGGCAATACTGGCTACCAGAGGTATGGTACTATCACAAGACAGGCCAATACTGGCTACCAGGGGTATGGTACTATCACAAGACAGGCCAATACTGGCTACCAGGGGTATGGTACTATCACAAGACAGGCCAATACTGGCTACCAGAGTATGGTACTATCACAAGACAGGCCAATACTGGCTACCAGAGATATGGTACTATCACAAGACAGGCCAATACTGGCTACCAGAGTATGGTACTATCACAAGCAGGCCAATACTGGCTACCAGGGGTATGGTACTGTCATAAGGCAGGCCAATACTGGCTACCAGAGTATGGTACTATCACAAGACAGGCCAATACTGGCTACCAGAGATATGGTACTATCACAAGACAGGCCAATACTGGCTACCAGAGGTATGGTACTATCACAAGACAGGCCAATACTGGCTACCAGAGGTATGGTACTGTCATAAGGCATGGCAATACTGGCTACCAGAGGTATGGTACTATCACAAGACAGGCCAATACTGGCTACCAGAGGTATGGTACTATCACAAGACATGGCAATACTGGCTACCAGAGGTATTGTACTGTCATAAGGCATGCCAATACTGGCTACCAGAGGTATGGTACTGTCATAAGGCAGGCCAATACTGGCTACCAGAGGTATGGTACTGTCATAAGGCATGCCAATACTGGCTACCAGAGGTATGGTACTATCATAAGGCATGCCAATACTGGCTACCAGAGGTATGGTACTATCACAAGACAGGCAAATACTGGCTACCAGAGGTATGGTACTGTCACAAGGCAGGCAAATACTGGCTACCAGAGGTATGGTACTGTCATAAGGCATGCCAATACTGGCTACCAGAGATATGGTACTATCATAAGGCATGCCAATACTGGCTACCAGAGGTATGGTACTGTCATAAGGCATGGCAATACTGGGTACCAGAGGTATGGTACTATCACAAGACAGGCCAATACTGGCTACCAGAGGTATGGTACTATCACAAGACAGGCCAATACTGGCTACCAGAGGTATGGTACTATCACAAGACAGGCAAATTCTGGCTACCAGAGATATGGTACTATCATAAGGCAGGTCAGTACTGGCTACCAGAGGTATGGTACTGCCATAAGGCATGGCAATACTGGCTACCAGAGGTATGGTACTGTCATAAGGCAGGTCAGTACTGGCTACCAGAGGTATGGTACTGTCATAAGGCATGGCAATACTGGCTACCAGAGGTATGGTACTGTCATAAGGCAGGTCAGTACTGGCTACCAGAGGTATGGTACTGTCATAAGGCATGCCAATACTGGCTAATACTAATAATGGACAATCTTTCATTATGTTGTGGTTGCCTAGCAACAGCCACTTCCTGCTGTAGCCCACCAAGAAGTCCAGTGTGGGGCTGAATAATTCATTCATGCATAATTATTCTAAACCATGTGAGTTAATTGTGCTATAGGTAATCAATTGTGACAATCTCCACTCACTGTCCACAAGGTCTATAAATGGTATTGAGCACACCCACTCACTTCATCCGATGAGAAGGTCATGTCAAGTTATGACAGTCCCCTGTCTAGTGTTAGGTGACAACATACAGTGTGTTGTCAGGACTGAATATGTGAGTGTGTGGAAGCTGTGGTCACTGCATAGCTTTATGCAGAGACCCGTCCACCCGTCATATGGATGGGTAAAAACCACTGTGCACGGGTAGAAATATGGGTGGACGGGTAAATAAAGTGAGTGTAGTAAATGGTGTCCATTTTAAGTCATCAGACACATTTTAAGTTTGTAAACTGTTAACATCCATGTGTCCACCAAAACACGTGTGACTGGCAATAATTTTGGTCCTGCATAAAGCCCTAGTGGTCAGTTTGGTGTGATCTGCTTTGTGTGAGCAGTAGGTAGGACATTGGCCAGGAACATTGCTGAGTCCTATGTAGTTCCAAGGGCAACAATTGAGAACAGCAGTGTGTTAGAGATGAATCAGATAATGTCAGTGTGTCAGAAAAAAACAATCTCCTGTCTCCAGTTATATCATTGTATTGAAACACATGTACAGTTGGTGTATTTGTTCCCCATAATATCTACATGGAAAGGAAGTTTCACGCATCTGTACCTGAATTGTTTGTCTGTGGTACACTCACTTCACATCTCAGGAGAATCTTGGTTCCATTCACTCGGTACCAGGAACAAACTAAGACATTGGTCTTGAGGGAAACAGTGACTGCTGGTGGGTTTAATTTTAGCGGCGTTTTCCTAAATGATGTGACCACTTTTATGTAAATAGCAATGATGTGGCCCACTTGTTTACTAGGTGCATTGTGCGTGTGGGCGTCAGTGCTTGCCTTCAGTCGGTTGGTGGGCGTGCATGCATGCAGTATGCACTCTGTGCGTGCTTTGCAATAATTTCTTTCGGCCGCGTGCATCGTTGATGAGTGAGGTGAGAGGAGGTTGAAACGACGCTGTTTATTTGCATTAACTGCGCCTCACGCAGACTTGTGTTTTATTGATCCCCATTGATTGTGACATGCAAGTCTCAGCGCGGTCCCACAGGGCCGATGTGGGTCTGCTAGTTACTTTGGCTTGTTATCAGCAGTTGAAATTCTGCTGTCCAGATCAACTGTCTGGGGAGGGAGGATTGGGACTGATGGCTGTGGGTCTCATTGTGTGGCTGTGCCTGCCAATGAGACATCCTCTCTCCTCCCTCTGCTCTCCCTGGACCTGTCTCAGGTGAAGGCTCAGCTGCACTGATCCAGTACTGACCCCAGCAGCCTTGGGTAGTTCCAGTTCACCAGCCCAGGGTCATTTGGTGTGTCTGGGTCATACTGGTTGTACCATTGGAGTGTTTGGTTGGTCAGTCTTGGGGGTATTACACAGTCAGATTCTTTGGTTTGTCATCAGTCTTGCAGTTGGTTGGTGTGACAGTGTCAATGGTTAAGGCCATCAAACTGTTTGATTGGTGTGACAGTGTCAATTTTTAATGCCATCAAGCTGTTTGATTGGTGTTTCAGTGGGGTCATGGTTCAAACATTAGACTGGGTTTTTGTTAAGAGCCTGGACCCGGGTAAATTACTCAGCTATATCGTAGATGAAGGCAGATGTGTTATTATCCCCAGCGTTGGCCAATGCAATGGTGGTCCACTTTTGTGTCAATGATTGCAGTGTGGGAGTCTCATTGGGGCACAAATAAGTCAGTGTCCTATGATGAGTATGAGACATAACACTCCTGTCATCGTAGTTTGTAGCAAATGTTATTCTATTCAATTTCGCCTATATATGATATCATATGTATTGTTTCAAAAACCCTGTCAGCTGACTGTTGTCACATTAAAAACTTAATGCGTTTTTCTCATTCTTCATTACAAAATCTTTCACTGGCACATTGCTGATATAATATGTTCCTATTGTTTGCAAATTTGAATATTTCATGTCAACAGAATGCAGAATGTTGAAATGTGATTCAACCACATATAATAAAGATCACAATCGTAGTGTTTTTGTATGAATCACAATGATTTCCAAACAGTACTGATTCTTTTAATCTGACGAGCCATATCTTAGATTATGAACCCTTTTAGTGTTTTAATTGAAATTTATTTAAAAAAAATATTACCCAGTATGCACTTTCAGACTGGACAAGCCTGTCTACAGGAGTATCAAGCCTGTCCTGATGTATCTAGACCCTTAAGGCCCAGGTACAAGTAGACTTACCCAGGTAAATAGGTTATCCATGGACCTGAATCCCATGTAGACTGAATTATTCTTGTCTACTGACCTACTCCATATACACTTAACTCACCTGCCTATAGACCTATACCTGTGCAAACTGAACTAGTCTATCTAGAGACATGTTGCCTGAACTAATGTGGCTATAGACTAGCCTATCTAGACTGAACTGTGTGTGTAACTACCCAATATAGACTGAACTGACCTGTCTATAGTATAAATTTACCCCACATAGACTGAATTAACCTGTCTATAGACTTACCTCGCATAAACTGAACTAACCTATCAATAAACTTACCCTGCATAGACTGAACTAACCGTCTATAAAGTTACCCCACTTACATTGAATTAACCAATGTATAAACTTACCCCGCATGAACTGAACTAACCTATCTATACACTCACATACATTTATCACTTGATTGCACCTATAATCAATAATGCCATAATTGCCATAATAATTTAACTTGTCTTCTTTCAGTTGAAGTATTGATACTGATGGACTGCCTTTGATAGAGATGTGTTTTGTCCTCTATCGTTATTGCAATGACCTCTGTCCTTATTACAATGGCCTGATCAATGGAGACCAGAGATTCTCTCTGGCTCAATGGCTGCTATTTCTGTGTCTCCTCATTAGTGGTTGCCACTGTGCCATCCATCACTCAGTGGGTGGCAGCCAGACACTGGCACTGGCAGCTTCCTGGCTATGACCCTCCTATCTCAACCAGTCCTAATTTTAATACCCAGTGCTTACAATACAGTGAGGGTGGGACAGGTCTGTTTTATGTCTCCACTGGGTTGTACGGTTCTTCATAACTCTCCATTTACGAAACGGCATTCTTTATGTTTATGTTTCTACTTGAATCTGCACATAATCATTACCACCGTCTTGAAGCTATAGTGTCCTGTGATTGGGCGATGTCATTTCCAAATCCGCTTGTCTTGCACAGCCCTCTGCCAAGTGGCGCACTTACAAAACTGTTCTTTACCTAATCCACACACCCTATTGTGCTCCCAGTGGCTCTTGATGAAGCTAATACACAGTGTCTACAAGTGGCTACACAGCTCCCAGCCTAATACAAACAGCCTGTTGTGTGTCTAGTACTGTCTACACACTCTCACAGGTCTAATACACTGTATCTATTATGTGTCTACATGGCTTTCCATGTTCTCTCAATCATTCCTGCTAAATCAATTCTGATTGATCTCCGCCTCGTTACTTGTGGATCCAGTGAGGTGGGTCACAATGTACCTTGGTACAGTAACAGAACCCACTGTCTGGATCACTTGTGTTTTAGGCCTACACTTGAACGCAGATCCATTTAAAGAATGAACATTTTACACGTTCAGTCTCCTGCCCTCTCAGAGCTATTATTGACCTGGCAGACGTGTCTCTGTGTACATTCATTTTTATATGTTAATGTTTTCTACTTAGATGATTCACATCATTTGTGACATACTTCCTGACCCTCTTGGATGAAAATCAGTGCCTTCACCTTTCAAAATTCCCCTAATATAAAAATGTCTTGCCAATCTTAGAGTGAATGCCAGACGTATTATACTGGTTTTCTGCAGTTGTTCTGAGGTTGTTAATAAATTAAGGATGGGACATAACCGACCACATTCGTCGGGAAACTGCATTCATCTTCTTCTTATCACCATGAAGTGAACAGGCTGGTGTCGTGATGTGACAATAACAACCTTCAATTGAATGCTTCCAAAACTTGACAGATGATCGTAGATTTTAGGAAGAGGAAATCCCACTTGCTCCCATTATTATTAATGTTGACTCTATCAAAAGGGTGGACTGTTTAAAATGTCTAGGCATGATAATATCTAGTGACTTGAGTTGGGAAAATAATGATGCTGTCGTGAAAAAGGCTCAACAAAGGCTGTTCTTCCTGTGCCAACTAAAGAAGTTCGGGCTGAGGAGGGAGATTCTTGTTCAGTTCTATCGTTCTGCTATTGAGAGTATTCTTGTTTTCTCAATATGTGTGTGGTTCGGTGGCATCAGCCAGCGCCAGAGAAGCAGGCTTGACAGAGTGGTGAAAACAGCTTCCAAAATTGTCAGTAGTGAACTCACATCTCTAATAGCTATATACAACGACAGATCCAAAAAAAGAGCTGGCAATATTATCTCAGACCAAACTCACCTCGCCCATCATCTGTTCGAATTATTACCGTCAGGCAAACGTTTTAGAAGCATCCGTACGAAAACAAATCGCTTTAAAATAGTTTTTACCCCCGTGCCGTAGCAGCCTTATCAGGAATGAAATATAGAATGTAGCGGTAAAGACATTGGAAAGTTAACTTTATTTATTTATTAGCTACCTTAACACAATTACTTTTAAATAGATAATCTATTATTTTAAAATATATCTGGGATATGTTATTTATTTATTATATCAAAATAATATCTTTTTATAATTTTAAAGAACAAAATTATTATGTACACTGTATATTATATATTTATTTGCCGTATTTCATTTCATTGTATATATAGGCACTATATAAGTCAACGCCAACTACATTCCAATTTAACATGTAATGCATGTTGAAAATGGCAATAAAGCTTTACTATTATTTATTATTATTATGGTTAGCCCATCAGTCTAAGTTAGCCACATGTTTGAGGCTAGAGTCGAGGTTGGTGTTCAGAGATGTCCTTCTCTAGAATTAGTGAGTCCACTACAGGTTACACATTTACCCCCTCCCCTGTGTGGGATCTTTTACTTCCCATAGACATAGACACCACATAGAAGGGACCACCGGCTTTCAGTATGTCTTCCGAAAGACACAGGCAAATGTGGGGTGGTATGTGGGAATAAACCACCATCCCCTCAATTGACAGTCCGGCGCTCTACCACTGTATGTCTGTGTGTGTGTGTAATGCCAACTAAGAGGATGTATATTGCTGCAGCTACTCAGTATGTGACTTGTGTGTCTGTAGGTGCACTCAGATCAAGACGTACTCGTGGGACAATGCTCAGGTGGTGCTAGTGGGAAACAAGTGCGACTTGGAGGATGAGAGGGTTGTGTCGACAGAGCGCGGCAAACAACTCGCCGATCAACTAGGTATGTGTCTGCTCCTAGTCACTGTCAACTTGTGTCAGCGTTGTCTTCGAGACTGTTCCTTTCATTGCCATATTAATTAATTAACTACAAGAATACATGTGCTGCACATGTACTACCCAGAACATTGCATTGTTCATGCAATATAATTACAGTTTTCATTCACAAAATGAAAACAAAAATATCAGATTATACCTAGACTTTTATGATATAATTGAAATATATAAGTTCTTTGACCACAGTTTTCACCATTCAAGACACCCGAGGCAGCACAAGCTGTTAGTTCTGATCCTCCTGCATTCTGGGTAATGCGCAGTCAACCTTCACCAAAAGAAACATTTGAAACAATGTGTTCTTTTGGTAAAATGCTAAACCAAACTGACAGAAGTTGTGACCTTAGCATTATAACCCACGCGTGGCCTGATGTTACTGAGTTCACAGCCCAGAGCCGGCCTATGAATTATTTATGATATAGAATTTTTACAGACTGATAGTTGAGGTAATGGTTTGTTGCATTTTATGGTCAATTAACTTACACAATCAATAAATTTACTATAGTTTTGGTTAAAGAAAAGAAATATTAATCATAATATTCCATGTATTGCATCAACTGCAGTAGCGTAAATCATGCTCAACGTTTCAGGTTTGGAATTCTTTGAGACTTCAGCAAAGGAGAATGTCAACGTAAAGGCAGTCTTTGAACGGCTCGTAGACATCATTTGTGACAAGATGTCAGAAAGTCTCGACTCGGACCCAACTATTGTCAACAACCAGCAGACGAAACGACTGACAGAAAATCCAAACCCACAGAACGCCGGCTGTCAGTGTTAATGGCTGACAGGGCCATCTAGGGAGTTGCGTTGAGAAGGGGCCATGGCTCATGTTGGAAGGAGACAATCGAATGGTGTATTGTGGTTCGCTGTAGACGAGTGAGGAAGTGAGGTAGAGTGTCATCATCATGCCTGGTGCAGAGGGCAGTCTGAATCTCACTGGAACCGTAGTTACTTGTTTCATTATCAATTGAAAGCTGTAAGTAGTGTTTGTTTCAACCATTCCAGTGACATCACCTCCTTCAACAAACCACAGTTTGTCTGCCCAGTAGTGGCCCATTACTCAGGTCAGTAGTGGCCCATTACCTTTGCCAGTAGTGGCCCGTTACTCTGGCCAGTAGTGGCATGTTATTCTGGCCAACAGTGGCCCATTACTCTGGCCAGTAGTTACTCTGGCCAGTAGTGGCATGTTATTCTGGCCAATAGTGGCCCATTACTCTGGTCAGTAGTGGCATGTTATTCTGGCCAATAGTGGCCCATTACTCTGGCCAGTAGTGGCATGTTATTCTGGCCAACAGTGGCCCATTACCCTGGCTAATAGTGGCATGTTACTCCAAGTATTTAATGTGTTGCTTCAGGTTTGCGTGAATGCAAAATGATTTGTAGAGCAGGACCACAGGTGTAAGAGTATGACTGCATGCGCATGCACCATGCATGTCAGCACGTGTCGGTGCATGCGTGTGTGGTTGTCTGTAAGTAGTGAGATGCACTGTTGGTGTTTGTGCGTATGCGTGCAGTGAAGTTGTGTGACAACATTAATGTAGAGAAGAGATCTGCTGTCATTGTGTGCAACAAATGTGATATTGTTTGTATATTTGCAATAGGATAGTCAAAGAAGAGACACACCCAAAGTTAAGACACACACAACTAACGTACAACGAATGTAGATCCAGTGTAATAAGTACAGTAAGGAGAAACACAACTGTTGTAAAGACACACAGTGCTCTGTAGCTGCCAGTGGTCTTGCCATATTTGACATCCATTGTAAAAACTAGGAGACGTAATTGGAGGTGCTCTGTACGTTCAAGCTTTCTAGAGTTCTAGAAATGTGCTTTGGGTTCATATGAGATGTAGTGTAAAATTACTTCTGTGTAAAGAGTGTAACCAACTTGTAATATATAATGTAATAAACATCTGTAGAAGTAGTGGTAGTAGTGTTGACTAGTAGCAGTATCATCTGTCTTGACTTTAGCGTCACTTGGACACGACTGTCTTCTCTGCAGAATGCCTCACTCGTTGCTGTAACAAGTGTTACTTTGTTGATGGATGGATGTGTTGTTCGAGAATAACACAAGGATAAACCATGTGATGTAACGCAATCTTAGACTGCCAGCCTGTCTGATGCAACGGTTTCTTGTTGTGACGTTCACCCGATAAGACATGACAATCTCCCGCGCACATACCTGGGTGTATATTGATGTCGACTGCCAACAGGGACATGGTTTCACATGTCTTCTGCAGAAGTGTGTCTTCTGCAGTAATGTTTGATTTGATTGAAATAGTCACTGGTGGTATGTACAGTTCCCACTGACCACAGGGAGTATCATTCTCACTAGAATCCTCTCTAAGTGGTCACTGATCTCATTCCTCGTCTCCCACCAGGTGGGGTTAGTGTGTTAGATGATGACATCGTTGTTTATTTCCCCGCCTTTCCATTGCAGTATCCATGACCCATTTTTATTGTCATCTGAGTTCACTGTAGCCCATAGACTGAGGTCTGTCATTGCAGCTTGGCTCATTGTTAATAACTTGTGGCTGAGATTCGTTTAAGATTAACTAAGAATCTATACATTTAAGTCACTGAAAAATTGCTGGAAATGGTTCTACTCATTCCTTGATGCATGTGATCTCCATGTTGCCAGCCATGTGGTGCTGGGGTGTGGGGTGGGGTATGTTTGAGGGGGTGGCTCACACTGAGCCACCCAACTATCTAGTCTCACGGAGCAGTATTGTGTAAGTAGGACAGGGGTGTGTAGATTGGGGTGGACCGTAGCAGCAGACATGACACAGATAGACTAGCTCTAGTTGAGAAATCTTCACAGCTTTGTATAGCGCAAGTGATAAACATGACGTAGAAGTCACACTGCCATTCCCTTTCAGCCGGGGCTTGGGCTGACATTTACCTGTCAGTAGTGGAGGGGTATCACAGTAGGGTTCTTGGCTTATACAACTTGAGGTATTTATTCCAGGTGACGCTTTGTTGGTAGGGCCCAATAAAGACATGAATCTATGTCTCTGGCTCGTGTTAGCCAGGTTTATTCCAGTAGTTTGTTGCACTGTAAAGACATTCCTACATGGTACAAAATAAATGTCTGTAATCATGTCCTAGTGTTGGTTTTTGTTATGTGTGTCACACAAGAATGTAAAGTGTACAATAACGTTTCATAATGCATGGTAATTAGGTTGCCATGGTAACATACCATTTATGGTAATGTAAGTGGAATGTAGTTGACAGCTTCAAATGTTTACATGGAAGGAAATGCACATTGCAGACGGTTAAATACGTGTTTACAATTACAGTTATGAATGTATAGATTGGTAGACGGTGTTGTTGACGTGTCAATTGACACAGACATAGACAGGGTGAGCGTGGACAGTGTCACCTGTCGACTATCACATGGTGGTGGCACACTGACAGACAACATGACACTGGTGCCAAGGTGACACGTGTCATTAGTTGTAAAGGTATCATATTGACTTCTGACATCAGTCATGTGATCTTTAGGGTTGTACACAGTACATTGGCAGGGTGCTTGCATGTTGTTTACCACTAGCAATAGTGGGCCAAATGTGTTGGGGCTTTTCACTCTGTGGCGTCCTCATGTTGACTGTCAACTTCTGATGTACCATTCCAAGCAGATTAGGTCAACGTAAGGCCAGTAAGGATAGAGTTGATTATTACCACCAGTGTTCACTGAACCGTGTCAGAGTTCAACTTATGCTGACTTACTGGGAATGACAAGTGTTTGGGGTGTGACAATGACTAGTGTTCTCAGTCTAGGTCAAGACAGCACAGATACAGAAGTGTGGAGAACTTGGCAGTTGAGAGAAGAAGGAATGTGTGTGAATGACCACGCACTGGTCAGCCAGCTATACATGTGAGATGTGTCCAGCTGTGTCTACTCCCTGATCATTGTTCCCCACTTGTCCTGTGTCTGACCCTCCTCGCAGGTGAAACGTAGCAATAAAGCAACAAAAATGCAGCCCTGAATCTACTTGTTGTACTTGCTTCCTTTACAGCTACAATATGTCTCCTCCCCCTACACATATACATACTCTACACTCGTGCAGGGATGTGTACACACAGACGCATACATGCACACACACACAGACACACACACACAGACACACACGCACACACAGACACGCACACACACACAGACACACAAACGCACACACGCACGCACGCACGCAAACACACACACACACACACATTGTCAAGATGCCATAGTAAGCTTGCACAAAGAAACAATAATAACAAATGCAGCAACAATCTTCACCAAAGCAGCTTTATTTAATCAATTCGTCAGACCCAACAAAAGATTCTCGATCCTTCTTAAAAGTACGGTCTACATTTGCACACTAGTTAAGCTAATATTTTGACCAGCAAAATACTTTTTTTAAATAATATACATTAAAATACTATCTAATGACATTCTCAATCGGTCATAGTTAAAAGGACACCCCACTGTCTACACATACACATACACAGCTGTGGTCACGTCATGCTCTCATAACCTCACTCAACATAGCTCCAGGACATGATGTGTATCGACTGCAGACTGGACATTTCATTCATATGACAAACAATGCTAAACTGCAGCACACTTGTTATCTCCATAAATGCTGCTAAAAAAACTGTTGTTATGCAGGAAATGTGGCACTAGGAAGCACATTTACAATATGCCCAACAACCCATTTAGTGCAATTTACCATTACATTAGTGCGACCACTGAACCCATCTAGGTTTCTGGGTCAGACACACATCACTCATGGTCCAAGAAACATTTGCACTTGACCACCCTGACTTGTCACTAGTCTGTGTCCTGTGTCAAAGATGCCAGATGTGTCACTTGTCTGTCACTGACATCCAGCGTCACCAGTGTTTGTCCTATGTCAACGACACCCTGACACATGTCACCAACATCAGTGAGTTTGAAATAATTTGTAAATTATTACTGTACCATATAATTAACTGGCTCCAAAAGAGTTTAGAAAGTGTGAGTGTAAAACGACCCATCACTCATGTTGTCTCACTATCCCCAGTCTCTTTTATCGTGTCACTTTCATCAATCTTCTATATTTCTGGACCATTTAACACACTACGTCATTCATAATAACTCTGAATCGTGGTGATTAATCACTGTAGAATTACAATAAAAATGATATAATTCATATGGTAGATCAAAGAGTATTATGATGAAATCCGTCCAAGGAACTGGCAGTTTCCTTTGTGCCCAACGAGACTGACAGACAATTAACTTACTCCACTTATAGCTCCTCAGCTTCCAGTGTTAAATAAAACACTACTGGCTGCAGAAGCTAAACTGCAAAAATGCACTGCAACACAATACCAGTGTATTTGTTGTTAACACACCCAGAGCTGTGTAGTGGGCCAGTCACAGACAGACACACGACACATCTGAGGACAACATAAAAACTGCTGTGATGAAATTTGCCAAATGACATATTTGTTGTGACAGGCTTTCATCTACATTTCTCCACTGAGTGAGTCAGTTTCTGTTTCTCCCTTTATAACTGGCAATTCCCAGCTGGGTATCAGTGGTGGGAATTTTTGTACATTAGCATTCCAGAACTGTCTTGTTCATGCACAGTGAAAATAGTGTGCATTCAATATGGCATGTATCTAAGTATGCAATATTGTTTTCTACAAGCAGTCTACATTAATGCATTCACAAAAGAGCTGTATACAATTGTTACTTTAAGAAACAACATAAATATAGTAAATATATGTGACACACTTTAAAAAATATTATATATATATATATATATATATATATATATATATATATATATATAAACACCCTATTTGTTGTCTATCACAGTCAAGTTGGCTTAAATAGTATACAGGTCTACTGCTGTTGATTTTTAACAAACAGTACCAATATTTAAAAAATTCTTAATTATACTGCACATGATGTGCATGCAACTCCCAATATTCTTTTCAAAACTATATGTTCTAAGTCTGACCACATATGCAGACTTAGGCATAAAGGTAAATCTAGGATAAGCTGCTTGTAACATATAACTGTTATTCCACAATCAACCAGTCATGGTTAATTACAATAATTGACATTCTCGGACACTGCCACAATAC
This sequence comes from Ridgeia piscesae, assembly GCA_025642075.2. NCBI lineage: Eukaryota > Metazoa > Annelida > Polychaeta > Sabellida > Siboglinidae > Ridgeia > Ridgeia piscesae. Next base: position 418,775 of record JAODUO010000335.1, read on the forward strand.
AACAGAGCAGTGACCTAGCTATCAAATCCATAATTGTCTAGATGCAACTGGCCTCTATAGTAATAATGGCCTGTAATTCATAATTGCAGGGCCCGGGCCCCTGAACAGCCATTGATTTCTATTAATTAAATCTGAATTCCCAGAAGAGTTCCCAGAGTGGAGGGATGACTATTGTTAGCCTGCTCCACTCCTCTTGGTCTCCCTCTCACTGCTTCAGCCACAGAATCAGTCCCATATGACAAGTGCTCAGTCAACACAAGGCAGGGACATTCTCAAGTGTCCTCATCCATAGCCAGCAAATCTAGCAAATCTTCAGTTATGATAAAACGGGATCTTTAAAAATATACTAAACATCTTCACAGCCACTGCTGGTATACTGAACAAGTTTAGTTTTCCTCCAGTTAATTTAAAGTGCCTATACGTACGATCTTCATCAATAGTTACCAACATTCCCATGTATTACTACGCACACATCTCAGGCAGCCCAATCACTGTCTAATATCATTCCACCTTAATAAATAAATCTCTTGAAAATACATCATGTCACTGCAAGTAGCTTCCTCTGTCAAATCTCCTGCTGATACACTTACACACTCTATTCTTGTCACTTCAGAGGATATTTTCAGATATCATAATTTATGTCACTATTTACTGTGTCCTACTTTAATCAGAAAAATAACAGGAAGTTCAACTATAATCTGACCCCACGAGAGACACGAGAGAAGTCTCTCTGGCACTCGGCTCTCATAAACGTGTCTCTCTGATTGCACAGTTTACAATGATGACTGTTTCCTGGTTTATTTCTGTCTGTTCAGTCTCTTCTGCTCTCTCTCCCACTCTGTCTCTCTTCTCTGTCTCTGTCTCTTCTCTCTCTCTCTTCTCTCTCTCTCTCTTCTCTCTCTCTCTCTCTCTCTCTCTCTCCATCCTTATACTATTAATTAATACTTCCCTCTGTTCCCTCTTCTCTCTCTCTCTTCTCTCTCTCTCTCTCCCTCTCTCTCTCCCCCCTCTCTCTCTCTCTCCATCCTTATACTATTAATTAATACTTCCCTCTGTTCCCTCTTCTCTCTCTCTCTTCTCTCTCTCTCCTCTCTCTCTTCTCCTCTCTCTCTCCTCTCTCTCTCCTCCCTCCCTCTCTCTCTCTCTCCATCCTTATACTATTAATTAATACTTCCCTCTGTTCCCTCTTCAAGTGGCACTGTCCTGCTATTGTATGAGTTGTATTCTGTAGAAGTCTTGTTACAAGTGGTGTGTGGTGTGTGGTGTGTGTGGTGTGTGTGGTGTGTGTGGTCTTGGTCTTGTTTCAAGTCAGGGCCATCAGAGATGTTGGCCCATTCATGATGGCCCCACGTGTCAGGTCTCAAGCAGCCGACTGACCCAACAAGTCATCGTCATCCAACATCTGACCAGGGAGTGGTGTATGTCTGTCCTCATCACTGTCAGCACCACCTGGAGACAGATACAGAATTACTACAGCTGTACAAGTAAATGTTAATTGCTAATGTAACAGGAATCTACTCTAGTGTAATTCTTCAAGTGGTTACATTTTACCAGTGTGTGTGTGTGTGTGTGTGTGTGTGTGTGTGTGTGTGTGTGTGTGTGTGTGTGTGTGTGTGTGTGTGTGTGTGTGTGTGTGTGTGTGTGTGTGTGTGTGTGTGTGTGTGTGTGTGTGTGTGTGTGTGTGTGTGTGTGTGTGTGTGTGTGTGTGTGTGTGTGTGTTGTGTGTGTGTGTGTGTGTGTGTGTGTGTGTGTGTGTGTGTGTGTGTGTGTGTGTGTGTGTGTGTGTTGTGTGTGTGTGTGTGTGTGTTGTGTGTGAGTTGTGTGTGTGTGTGTGTGTGTGTGTGTGTGTGTGTGTGTGTGTGTGTGTGTGTGTGTGTGTGTGTGTGTGTGTGTGTGTGTGTGTGTGTGTGTGTGTGTGTGTGTGTGTGTGTGTGTGTGTGTGTGTGTGTGTGTGTGTGTGTGTGTGTGTGTGTAGTGTGTGTGTGTGTGTGTGTTGTGTTGTGTCTGTGTTGTCTGTGTGTGTGTCTGTGTGTGTCTGTGTGTGTCTGTGTGAGCATGTTTGTATGTGATTATGTGTGTGTGAGTGTGAGTGTATATGTGTGTGAGAGTGTGCATACGTATGTGGTGTATGTGAGTGTGTGCATGTGAGAGTGTGTGAGTGTGTGGTGTGTGTGAGTGTGTGTACATGTGTCTGTGTGTTTGTCTGTCTGTCTATGTGTGTGAATGGTGTTGATGTGGTGTGCTGTGGGTGACGTGACGTGATGTGGTATGGATACATGGACACATGGACAGCTGTTATATGTTGCCCTGGAGACACAGGAGGGGTGTAGTTGGCTGTGTGTAACATCAAGGAAGATTGCAGTTGGTGGGTTTTGGTGATCCTGTCAAAGGTTGAAATATGTGCCCCACAAACGCACAGTTACTACGCCATGGCTGTAGACATACACCTGGAACTGATGAATGTTATGATGTTGCCATTGCACAACGATTATCATCCTCACCTGAGCTAGGTTGTGGCCCAATCACAGACGGAGGTCGTGACCCTGCTCCAGATGAAGGCCTTGACCCTCCTCCAGATGAAGGTCGTGACCTTGAACCAGTTGACCTCAAGAGACTGTCAGAGCCATCCCTGCCTGTCGGTCCAGCGTGTGGGGTGGGTGTGACAGCGCTACAGACACACAGACAGATGCTGTGACACAGACACACAGACAGACACTGTGACTCAGACACACAGACAGACACTGTGACACAGACACACAGACAGACACTGTGACACAGACACACAGACAGACGCTGTGACACAGACACACAGACAGACACTGTGACACAGACACACAGACAGACACTGTGGACACAGACTGACACTGTGACACAGACACACAGACAGACACTGTGACACAGACACACAGACAGAAGGGCAAGACAAACAGAAATGGAAAGCACGACTACGCTGTTTCACAGACCCATTCAACACTGTGACAAAAAGACACACAGTCAGTGCTGTGCACACCCAATTGACACAGAACCCTTTACTGGACACCAGGCTTCTCCCACACTTCCCCACCCATTCACAACCACAGACAATGTTGACCAGAAATTTGCAGAACTTGACACACAGACTCCTTACAAGCCCCGCCATTGACACAGACACACAGACAGCATTGCACAGACACACAGACTGACGCTGTGACACAGACACACAGACAGACATGTACACAGACACACATAGATATACACAGACACACAGACAGACATATACACAGATCAAACCCAGACTGACTTGAAAGAAACACCGACATTGACAAGCAACACAGACACAAGACTGACAGTGACAAAACACACAGACCATTCACAGAAGGCGACAATGTTGACACAGAACACAGAAACCGGGCACAGACACACATAGACGCGACACACCACACACAACACTCGCCACAGCCGGGGCCAAAACCCCATTCCTTCACAGACACACACACAAACTGTACCGACAAATACCCAAAATGTCACAGACACACTCTGAATCTGAAAAGAAAACAAGAATTAAAACATTCCAGACCTTAACGACACAAGATGAACTTGTGTTCACAAAACAACCAGAACTTCACAAACACAGACAACACTTTTGCTTATTAAAAAAATCACAAACACACAACAGACCTTTTGCAAAACACATTGGTAATGTTTCTTTGATTAGACATGAGGATTTCAGCACAAACAGACAGGAAAGACACAAGGGGACGATGGGAGGGAAAAATGCATTTTAAAAGACCCATTCAACTACTGATGACATAACATGTCTCACTGCTTATGTGTCTGCTGCTATACCCATTCCCCTGAACCCTTGAGTTGGACACCTAGGCTGTTTCTCCCTCATTCTTCCCCACCCATCACAACCATCTGTATTGTTTTTCCTGTCTTTGCTGAACTTTCATCATCTCCTTTCAAGCAGCCATTTCATCTTAGTTTACATCCTGTTTGCACTGAGTCCTTTCAGTGGCATAGCCAGTATTTTGTTTTGGAGGGGCCATCTGACAACCAAGTAAACTCTGATATATATATATATATATATATATATATATATATATATATATATATATATATATATATATATATATATATATATATAATTCAAACCCAACTTGTTTAAAATGAATACCGACATGACAACCAAGTTCACTCACCAATGTAGCTGACAGTTAAGCAAACCCATTCACAGAAGGCCAATGTTATAAAGTAAGAGAGAAACGACACAGAGACACAAATCAATAGCTTCTACATAATATCCGCCTACAGCCGGCCACGACATTCCTCACACTACATCTCCCAAACCTACTGACAAATACCAATATGTCTAGTCACTTACTCTGATCTGATGAAACAATAATTAAACATTCCTACCTTAACGTAGAAGATGAAGCGTTAGTGTTCTACACATCAACCAGTAACTTCACAACATGTAACATTGCTGCTTATTAAAAAAATCACTAAATTTCAATTACCTTGTGCAAAATCGATTAGGTAATTTGCTTTGATTAGGATGAGGATTACAGCAGGGGCAAACATTTGGAGGAAAGTTCAAGGGGTGATGGGAGATAGATGCATAACACATAGACTTAAAGGAAATGTGCTCAGCTCATGTGTTACCTCAGCATTCATGAACAGACTAGAGATTATGGCACTAACAGAGAAACAACAGAAGAAGGTCCAGGTTTGCGAAAAACAACCTGGTAAGAAGAATCGTGGGAGTTACGAGAGTTGATAAGAGAAGAATGGATGAACTGAGAGCGGAGGTTGGATTGAAAGAAAGTTTTAACAAGAAATTGGCGAGCAGTAGGTTGACATGGGCTGGTTATGTGGAGAGAATGGGAGATAAAAAACTGGCAAAGAGAGCACATGCCCAGAAAGTGGAGGGGAAGAGGAGGTGAGGAGACTGAGCTTGTGATGGAGGATAAAAAGAGACCTAGAAAGAGTGGGAGAAGATAAAGAGCAACAGACAGAAGGAACTGGAGACTGCTGATAGAGACGGTAGTGAGAGGAAAGTGAGAGGAACAAAAGAGACAAAAGAAACAGAAATCATGGCCAACTCATTCCTGACGATAGAGATGCCAAGAAAACAACAATAACAAAATTCAATTTGAGTATAGTTTAGTAACTGGGCAACTATTATTTTGAATCATATATATTAGATATTAGTCATTACGCACATTGAGAATGATGACATTTTCATTTACCTGTCACCTCTTGGGCTGCAGCCAGCGACAGAAGTGGAGAATTCCTAACTAATTTGAATTATGACAAATGTCTTTGCAAAAAGGTAGGACTGGGAAGGAAAGTCTTACAGAGGCATAATAGCCTCTGTACTTTGTGACTATAAATATGAATCAGGCAGCCAGTTATTGGTCCTTCACTACCCACCATCCAAATTTTCTGGGATTGGGGGGCCATGGCCCCCTCTGGCTATGCCACTGAGGTCTGTAACCAGCTTATCACAATGGGGGTTCACATTTTCCCAATGCCAGGGGTGGCATAAATTTGTGTAGGGTTATATTTTTACAGTGCAGAAAATGTCAACATGATAAAGAATTCTGATGTAAAGTAGAGAGAGAACAACAAAACACAGCAGGCTAAAGCAACACGAAGTTGGTCTCTCACCGTGATGTTGGCTGGGTGGCATAGCCTGGCAGGGGGTCATCATCTAGTTCAGGGGGGCTCCACTCAACAGGCTGCAATCAGCAACACATACCACAGTTGAGTTGCATACATGCAATCACATATTAGAATCTTGCTCACTAAATACTATGAATCAAGTAAGTAACACAAGTTCATAAAATCATGTACCAGTAGTATTATTATTTAGTAAATAAATGTTTTCCTAGCCTACTCGTCATTGTAATTAATTGCTTCCTTTGTTAGAAATAGTGTGTCTCATGATCTAATCATGCAACATCAAACAAGTTATGTTTGTGAAGGTGAGTGGTTTGGGGTGTGTGGTTGTGTGTGTGTGGTGTGTGTGATGTATATGTTTGTGGTACTTGTGGCTTGTATGGTGTATGCCCTGTATGGTGTATGCCCTGTATGGTGTATGGTGTATGGTGTGTGGTGTGTGGTGTGTGGTGTGTGGTGTGTGGTGTGTGGTGTGAGGTTGTGTGTGTGTTGTGTTGTGTTGTGTTGTGTTGTGGTGTGGTGTGGTGTGGTGTGGTGTGGTGTGGTGTGGTGTGTTGTGTGTTGTGTTGATGGTGTGTTGTATGTGTGTGTGTGTGTGTGTGTGTGTGTGTGTGTGTGTGTGTGTGTGTGTGTGTGTGTGTGTGTGTGTGTGTGTGTGTAGTGTGTGTGCGTGTATGCATGCATGTGTATGTGCATGCATGCATGCATGTGTATGTGCGTGCAAGTGTAGCACCTGTGGCATGTATGGTGATGTGTGTGCTATGAATGGTGTTCGTGGTGTTAATGATTTGTGTGTGAGGTTTAGTGATGTGTATGAATGTGCATGTGACACATGAGTGGTGTGGTACCTACAGATATGGTGTACATGTGATGTGTGGTGTGGTGTGGTGTGGTGTGGTGTGGTGTGGTGTGGTGTGGTGCAGTGCAGTGCAGTGCAGTGCAGTGCGATGCGGTGTGGTATCTACCTGTGGTGTGAGTGGCTGCTGTAGTTTCAGCCAGTTCTCAGCCTGTGCTATGACCGCGTTATCATCAATGTCGTACTCATTGAGGAGGGTGATGGTGATGGCGGGATGCTGAGGGAGTCCCTCCGCTTCCTCCTCCTCCCCCCGCGGGTACATGTCCTCATAGTACCCATCATCTATCACACACAATGTCACTCTTACATGGCTCAGTGCTCTCTCTCTCTTCCTTTCTCTCTCTTCCTTTTTCTCTCCCTTTCTCTCTCCTCTCTCTCTCTCTCTCTCTCTCTCTCTCTCTCTCACTATATCTACAGCTGTATCTATCTCTGTCTGTCTGTGTGTATGTGTGTTTGTGTGCATGTGTGTGTGTGTGTGTCTCTCTCTCTCTGTCTGTCTGTCTCTCTCTGTCCATCTGTCTGTCTGTCTCCCTATTTGTCTCTCTGTCCATCTCTGTCTTTCTCTATACCTGTCTCTCTGTCCACCTGTCTGTCTGTCTGTCTGTCTCTCTGTCCATCTCTCTGGCTGTCTCTCTGTCCATCCCTCTGTCCGTCTCTCTGTCTGTCTCTCTGCCATGTCTCTGTCTGTCTCTCTGTCTGTCTCTCTGTCTGTATGTTTATGCATTTTTCAAGGTCCATATCATACGACTATTACTAACGCATATAAACATTTTACATTCTACTGTCCTCATTAGGCTTGTCCTACTACCATTCACCAGTTATAAGTGGTCCTTATCATATTCTACACATCATTGTCCACTTCATGTCAGTCACACATACTGTGGTCTTTGCCATACCAATCCTACATCATATGGTCATTGTCATGTCAGTCATACACACCATGGTCCATGTCATACCAATCCTACACCATTATGGACCTTGTCATGCCATTCATGCACACCATGGTCCTTGTCATACCAACCCTACATCCTATGGACCTTGTCATGCCAGTCAAACACACCATGGTCCTTGTCATACCAACCCTACATCCTATGGACCTTGTCATGCCAGTCAAACACACCATGGTCCTTGTCATACCAACCCTACATCCTATGGACCTTGTCATGCCATCAAACACACCATGGTCTTTGTCATACCAACCCTACATCCTATGGACCTTGTCATGCCAGTCAAACACACCATGGTCTTTGCCATACCAACCCTACATCCTATGGACCTTGTCTTGCCAGTCAAACACACCATGGTCTTTGTCATACCAACCCTACATCCTATGGACCTTGTCATGCCAGTCAAACACACCATGGTCTTTGCCATACCAACCCTACATCCTATGGACCTTGTCTTGCCAGTCAAACACACCATGGTCTTTGCCATACCAACCCTACATCCTATGGACCTTGTCTTGCCAGTCAAACACATCATGGTCTTTGCCATACCAACCCTACATCCTATGGACCTTGTCTTGCCAGTCAAACACACCATGGTCTTTGCCATACCAACCCTACATCCTATGGACCTTGTCTTGCCAGTCAAACACAACATGGTCTTTGCCATACCAACCCTACATCCTATGGACCTTGTCTTGCCAGTCAAACACACCATGGTCTTTGCCATACCAACCCTACATCCTATGGACCTTGTCTTGCCAGTCAAACACACCATGGTCTTTGCCATACCAACCCTACATCCTATGGACCTTGTCTTGCCAGTCAAACACACCATGGTCTTTGCCATACCAACCCTACATCCTATGGACCTTGTCTTGCCAGTCAAACACACATGGTCTTTGCCATACCAACCCTACATCCTATGGACCTTGTCTTGCCAGTCAAACACATCATGGTCTTTGCCATACCAACCCTACATCCTATGGACCTTGTCTTGCCAGTAAATACACACCATGGTCTTTGTCATACCAACCCTACATCCTATGGACCTTGTCATGCCAGTAAATACACATCAGGGTTTCTTTGATACCATGGCCTACATCCAGGGACCTTATGCCATTTAAATTCAAAACCAGGGTCTTCCATCCCAAAGCCCTACCTCCTATGGTCCTTTTTCTTTGGCCATTTTCAATGCAGGAATCATGGTTTTGCCATCCACCCCTCCCTGGTTGTTTCCAGAAACAATGGTTTTTGAACCA